>JASEKS010000250.1:0-158148 GCA_030770415.1 Pleoardoris graminearum
ATTATTATATTATTATATTATTATATTATTATATTATTATATTATTATATTATTATATTATTATATTATTATATTATTATATTATTATATTATTATATTATTATATTATTATATTACTATATTATTACATTATTATATTATATTATAATTATAAAATTTATATTAATATTAATATTAATATACGGTAGTAATAGTAATAAAATAACGTTCCTATTTATAAAATAACAGACGTTTTAAACTAATTTAAAAATAAAAGAATTATATTTTTTTTCTAGCCTATACTACTAATTTAGCCACTATAGCGAATATATAAGATTATTTAAAATATAGACTAAATAATAATAAACAGGCTAATTTAAATATAGAATTAAGTTTAGAAAGTATATAGGTCTCTAAAAGAGTTAAATTTAAAAAGTAATATAAAATACTATAAGAAGTTATTAATAATTATATTTTATTACTCTCTATCTATTATAAAATAGTTATAGAGGCTTATAGATACTAAAGTAAATACTAGTAATATATTATTTACTAGTTTATTATTAAAAATGTAAAAATTTAACTTTTAGTAATAATTATATAATTAATATATTAATATATATAAATAATCTAGATACTAATAGAAAATAGTATCTATTATTATATATATAAAAATAAGCTGATTTTACACCTTAAATAAAACGTTATACTAACTTAAAGTAGGGTCCTAAAAATTGTCTATATTTACTAATTTTTTACTACTCCTGAACCCCTTAGTAAGTAGCCCCTAATTGGTTAAATAGAATCTACTGGTCGTTTTCTTTTAAATACTATTTTTTTTATATTTTTAGGCTTAGTACTTAAGGAGTTATATTATTTTAAAAATGGTATCTTTTTTAATTAGTCTTTTTTTTTCAACCCCCTGTATTATTAATAATATTATAGTTCTATCTATTTATTTATTTATAAGTTATTGGTATTAATAAATACTTAACTTAAAAAACGTAGTATATATCTTATATATACAATACTTAGTAGTATTAAAAAGAATTTATTATATATTACTATCTAAATAGAGTATTGTAAAAATAGTTTATATATTTAGTATAATAATTATATTAAAATTAATTTAAATAAGTATAATATTTACTAAAAAAAAAGGAGTAAAAATAATAGTTATATATTATAAGTAAATATAGTTACAATACTTAAAGTTCTAATATATATTTTTACTCTTAAAAAATATTTTAAAAAATATTTTAGTACCTATTTTTTTTATTTAATAAAGATTTAGCTGTACTATTAATAAGAATAAAATAAAAATATATAAATAGTAGTAGTAACTATACTCTATAGTATTTTTCCTTTAAATAATATAGTATCTCGATTAACTTTTTTAACTTAACTTTTTTTTTAGGAGGGGGAAATACACTAAGTACACTAGTATACTAGTATAGTCTAGTATAATACTATACCTTTTTTAATATTACTTTACCTAATTTTTTTTAATATATAATATATAAAAATATATATACTTTATCTTTTTTAAATATTTTTTTACTTACTCTAAACTACTATAACCTAACTACTTTAGTTAAATAATATATAAATATAATATATTATTATTATATTAAGTTAATAACTTTAATATAATAACTTCTCTATTTATAAAATAATAAATATTTTAAATAAGTTTAAAAATAATAAAATTAAATTTTTTATTTTAGTATATAGCGCTAACTTAGCTTATATAAAAAATATATAAGAATTATTAAAAATAGGTTATATAAAAGTAAAACAGTTAATTTAGATATAGAATTAAGTTTAAAAAGTATAAAGTTATAAAAAAAAAACTATTATAAAAAAGTAGTATTATTTACTTTAAAAAGCTATTAATAATTATATTTTATCTTTTCCTATATATATATATTTCTATACTAATCGAACAAATAGTGTAGCTGTGGTGGCTTAGGGCAACTAAAAGGGGTTTTAAAAAAGGAGAAGTATATATATACCTTCATTTTTCCCTATATATTTTAAAGTAGTTTAAAGAACTAGGAGCTACTATTTAAAGTTTTAGTAATATATTTTTTACCTAATTTATTATTAAAATTTTATTTATATTTATATAATTATTATATTAATATATATATTTATATATTAATTAAATAAAAGGGTGTGGCTATAGTGGCTGTGTAGGTGACTAAAAGGGGTTTTAAAAAAGGAGGAGTATATATATATCTTTATATATTATATTAATATAGTAAAATAATTTATATACTAATATAATATAATATCTATTATTATATATATAAAAATAAATTAATTTTATATTTTAAATATAAAGTTATAATAGCTTAAAATATATTTCTAAAA
The DNA here is from genome assembly GCA_030770415.1 of Pleoardoris graminearum. NCBI lineage: Eukaryota > Fungi > Ascomycota > Dothideomycetes > Pleosporales > Didymosphaeriaceae > Pleoardoris > Pleoardoris graminearum. The sequence continues at coordinate 2,356 of JASEKS010000250.1, forward strand.
AAATTTTATAGTTATTAATTTTTTATAAACTTCTAAATAGCCTACTAACTAGTCCTTAACAGGGTAAATAGAATACGCTAATAAAGGTGTACATATACTCCTCCTTTTTTAAAACCCCTTTTGGTTGCCCCCAGCCACCACAGCCACACTATTTATTCGATTAGTATACAAATATAGAATATGCTAGTTTTTCCTTTTAAAATAGTATATTTTTATATTTTTAAGCCTACTAGCTAATAAGTTATATAATTTTAAAATAAAGGTATATATATACTCCTCCTTTTTTAAAACCCCTTTTAGTCGTCCTAAGCCTCTACAGCTACACTTTTTATTCGATTAATATACAAATATATAATTTTAAAAAAAAGTATCTTTTTTAATTAATCTTTTTTTGGTTCACCCCCCTGTACCTACCTAATGCGCTCAACGGTTCTGATGAGGACTTCACAAAACGGCTTGAGAAAGAGAAGCGCGAGAAGGCTGAAGAGATGACGAAGAATTGGAACGAAACATTCCGGCAAAATCGTGGTGCCCACTACGATAAGAAGATCCGCGGTGCAAAGAAACAACAAGAATTGGATCAAGAGCTGCGGGACCAGAAGAGCTTGGGCACTTTCGTCCGGAGCGCAGTTATAGACTATGCAAAAAAGGAATTCTACAAGCACAAAGTCGATCAAGATAACGCTCCAAGCCAGAATGGAAACCCTTAGCACAACGACGTTAGCAAGCAAATATTTTAGATGTAACTCCTTAAGCCGACAAGATCACTTTCTCACCCAGGCATATTCGCAGTTTCGTCTTTTCTTCACTTTACTCTTTTTTCAGTTTGATTTTTTTCCTACTTCACATGCCTTCTCAAGCTTGCTTTCTCTTTCCCCTCCTTTTATTTTATAGCCTCTTTTCTTATTATTAGTATATTCCAGTTCACGACTCGCGATCTTTGTGGCTTTATATCCCTTAGCAACGTCACAACTCTTTAACCCAGTAAGCTCCCTTAAAAAAGGTAGAGCCGGTGCATAGCCCTACTAGACGAGGTTTCCAGCTTGTTTCGTTCTCTTAATCTACTTCTTCTGCCCTTGTTTCGTCGAGCTCGCTACGATTCATTTAATCAGATGGCGACAGATATTCAGGCGCGTTCTGTTCGGTAGTTCTTGCTGGATTGGCTTCGTTTCACCACATCTTTGCAACTGGTGTCGTACAGGTCATGTCTCTCCTTACAGCTACATTCAGCAGCACCTCAGCCATTGGAACAACTGTCGCTGTACGGCCTATCCTGGGATAACACGCTGTACCCGTAATTTTGACTTGGTACTGTATTTGTATCTAACATAGTAAAAAGTAAAGTATGTCTAGCAATGACTATGCAATTCCGATTCTGCCGAACCTAGTCCCTCTAAATTCACACATACTCTTCAACTCCGTTTCACTCCCAAACAACACTGTCACGAATACCCTATCCACTCCATTCTAGGTTCAGAATGCACCGGGCTGTCTTCTCTTCCCCAACTAAACCACGCTACTGCTCCCTTCCCCACCACGACGCTATCCAGTTCCTCGAACTCGTTGGCGAGCCACAGGCGCATCGCTTTATAGGCATCATCGCGATCTTCCTTCGTACTTTGCTTGCTACTATCCCCGCGCCACCACAACTGTTTCTTCTCGCCCTCCGCAATAGTTTCAAAGATCGTGGCCTCGGCTAGCGGTACCAATGTCGGTGACCCCAAGAGTGTAAGTGCATATTTTCTTCGCACGACTGCCTCTCGACCCTGGTCGTATGTGTACATACGACCATCCTGGTTCCATCTCGGGATGTCGAACTCGTGACTTCGCTTCATCAGGCGGACTGTAAGCCAGCAACAAGACTTTACGAATGGCCGTCCTACACAGTCAAGGGCATCCAGGAAGGCTTGTAATATCGCAGTGAGTTCATTTGCTGAGCCGTATGTGTTATCAGCAAGGAACTCCGCCGCTTGCTGCACGAGAGGCGCTTGGAAAGGTCCGAAGTAGTCGAATGTTTTCTCGCGTTTCACTGAGCTGAGTCGTGGAATATTAATTGTTGTACGCAAAATCCGAAGGGATGATGCGCTATCTGCATGTAAAGACATGTTCTGATCCTCGATATTCGGTGGTGTTACCTGAGCAGATAACAGCAGCCTGTGAGGGTAAGCTAAAGTGACGAGCGAGTGTTAGGCAACAACGTGGTTGACGTTCGCACTGGAGGCTGAACCTTCCGCAGTACGCGAAATGAGTGCCTCTGAATGGTGCCGAGAGCGAATTTAATCCTCTTCTTTTGCAGGGGAAGTTCATAATTGGGACACGCCTCCCCAAGAATCGAGTGTTACAACGCAAAACGAATTGCCGCATCGATATGGAAGTAGCTGCTTCCGGTTAGCGCGTTTTGCATTGGCACGACACGTCCGCACAATTGTAACTCCTGTGTTGCTTCACGACTTACGACACTCGTGGATGCGCGCTGTGCTATAATCGTTGTCCCAGTAGAACTGGCACCACGTGCACTGGCTTCCCGGATCCACGGCGCTTAGCCTATGCAATGTTCCTGCCGGCTGATTGTCCCCGTCTCGTTTTCTTAGGATAATGTGTATTCTATGTGTGTTTGCCGTAATACTAACTAATAATATATTATAGTATACTATATTTAAATCTAATGTATTTTTTTTACTATTACTTTTTTATACTAAATATAGTAAATAGTTATTTTAAATAACTAAATTTATTTATAATTACTTTTATATATTTTACTTATTATACTATCTAGTTTTCTATTTTAATTATTAGAAATTAGTTTATAACGTTTAACTCTTTATAATATATAAAAGTGTTATTATTATTTAATTATATAATCTTATTCTCTAGTAATTAAAAAATATATTTTAGTAAAAAAAAATATTATATTACTATTTTACTTATATTTTTTTTTAATAGTTATAATTAATTATATAAAAGTATTAATATTATTAAAAATCTAATAATTATATAAGTTAATTTAATATAAATTTTTTTAAAATAAGTAGTTAGAGTGTATAATATTTAATATTATTATATATTTATATACTAATCGAACAAATAGTGTGGCTGTGGTGGCTCAGGGCGACCAAAAGGGGTTTCAAAAAAGGAGGAGTATGTGCATGCCTTCATAATTATTATATTATTTATTATACTAGTTAATATTAGTTAGAATATAATACTATTATTTATTTTAAATTTTAATAATAAAAGATATAATATTTTTATTATAATATTTACTTAGTATATATTTAGATTTATGATTTTTTATTAGTACTAGCGTACCGTACTTTATAAATAGATATTAAGGAAAAATCTATTATTTAGTAGTGCTAAACTTTATCTAGCTACCTAGCCTGATACCCTACAAGGACGCTCAACAAGTGGCTGATTGTCCCTCCACTGGCACGGTCCGCACGCCCGACAGCCGCAGACCTCGCAACACCATGCGTCGACTTCTCACGCATACCGACCACGTGGATCCTCAAGAAAGTCATTCACTCAATTACCGTTGCCTACCAACATAGTTCGCCAATGCTCATCAGCCTCACAGGATCCTAACGGAGAGTTCTGAACAACAAATGACGCCGTATAGCATGTCTGTCTCGCATTGTCGCGGCATGTACTTTGCCGCACCTGCGATTGTACGCTCAGACATTCGCAACTCTTCTTTATAGGGCTCATGGGGCAGGCTCGCTTATGCGCCCATTCACAGCGCGTCTGCATCGGAAGAATGCATCGTGAACCTAGGAGATTGACGTCCACAATTTATCCAGGGCGACTCCACCATCTACACGCGGGACCATCTCCAATCGGCACACGCATCTTGGTGCCCGTCTAATCAACCTCAATCTATGCCAAAATGACAAGGCGCTGGCCCGAAAAGTCGGTGCTCCCGTCGGCCGCGAGGACTGGTAATTGCGCGTGGCACGCGAGATGCGGGGAGGTCTTCTGGAACGACATATTGATTGCGGAAGAGGAAGGAGACATGGCGTGATGAGTGGTTAGAGAAGAATTGCTGCCCCTTAAGCGGTGGGAACGATTGCGCCTTCCTCTTTTTCTTGAGGTTGTCTTTTTGGCCGTCCTGTCGTTTCTTCTTGATCGTCGTTGGTATCGCCATGGGAGGTACTCGTCGTGGACGGGGTCGAAGGCTGCATCTGGGCCGGACACTATGCATTTGCTGCGCGACATGGACACATGTTGCTGCTGCGCTGGCTCGAGCAGGCGAGTATTCTACATACCTACTTTATACTTCCATTCATCGCTAATACGTAGTCGTAGGTGGTGATACACCTGTGCCGGCGGCAACGGGAGTAACGGCAGAAGAAATGATAGCAGCCAGCGGCATCGCTTTAATCCCATCTGCTCCAAGTGCGTAACCGTCCGCGCCGCTCTTCTTCCTTAGAGTGGGTTCTGACTAGGGCCTCACACGTACATTAGGAACTCAACTTATCCCCTCTGCACCCAGAAGCCCGTCACGGATATCTACCGGCCTCATACCCTCAGCACCGAGGTCTTTTAGCACGGTACCAGCACCACCGCAGACTATGAAGACTCCATCATTAGCAGCGCCTCCCAGCACCATATCCGAGGGAGCAACAGTACCGCCGGTCGCTTCGCCCATACATACAGGACTCATACCGTCCGCGCCCCGCTCTACAATACCGCTGCCAACAACCCTGGACACCATACCCTCTCCCACAGCCATAGAGACTACACCAATCAACGGCACCGCCCCCGTCAGCAGCACCAATGTCGCCCCAACGCTGTCCTCCCCACCCCTGGGCATGACCTCCACAGAAGAAGGCCTCCACCCCATCCCCCCGCCCACCACCAACCCCGGCGACCCAAACGGCCACCACGAGATCCCCGAGCCGAATTTCACCGCCACGCTGTCTTGCCGCGGATGCTCGCCCGTCATCGAGATCACAGCCACAGGGTGGGAAACCGTGCCCTCGTTCCCGGGCAACGTCCCGCCTGCACAGGAGCAAGAGACGGAAGCGAGTGCTCCGCCCGCCGCGACGCCGATTGTTACGCTCAGCGCAGGGAACTCGAAAGTGATTGTTCAACCGGACCCTTCGCGTGGCGGGGGGTGGATCATTGGAGGCACGACGGTGCAGCCGGGGCAGACGGTTATGCTGGGGAACACGCCTGTTGCGGTGCACACGGACAAGGGACACACTGCCGTCGTGGTAGGGACGCGCACCGTGGCGCTACAGCAGCCGTCAGACCCGCCCGTCGCAACCGTGACGGCCGGCTCGTCGGCCATCGTCGTCCGGCCCGCCCCCGCGGATGGAGACTTCGTCATCGGAGACACCACAACCATCCACGCTGGCCAGACCCTCACCATCGGCGACACGCCCCTCGCCGTCCTGACCGACGGGTCCCGCACGCGCGTCATCGCCGGCACACAAACAGTCGCCCTCGCCCCGTCAGGCATTACGCCTGCCCCTGCCCCTGCCCCCGCCCCCACCCCCGCCGTCTTCCTCCCCATCAGCCTCGCCCCCAGCCTCCTCGCGACCCCCCTCGCACCCGCGCCCGCACCCGCACTCACAAATCCAAACCCAAATCCCACCCCCGAACCTACGGCGTACATCCTCGCCTCCCACACCCTCCTTCCCGCCGGCCCGCCCCTCACCCTCGCCTCAACCACGTACTCCCTCTTCCCCTCGCCCTCCGCATCCCTCCTCCTTATCGCCGACGCCTCCACGACCCGCACCGCGACGCTCCACCCGACCCTCGCGCCGCTGCTCACGCTCGGGGGCGCGGTATACACGCCCGACGCCGGCGGGAGGTACGCGCTTGCGCCGGGGGCGACCCTGGAGCCGGGCGGGGCGGCGGTGACGGTCGGCGGGAGCGTGGTGAGTCTGGGGGAGGGCGGGACGGGGGTTGTAGTCGTCGGGGGCATAACAAGTGCAGTCGGGGTGGTGACGGGCGTAGGCGGTGGGAGTCCGGGGACGGGGACGGGGACGGGAGCGGTGCCGGGGGCGGTGCTGCCGAGTTTGCGGAAGGGAGAGGGCGGTCAGGTGGGAGGAGTAGGTGGGATAGTAGTGCTGGAGGTGGTGTTGATATTGGTAGGGGCGTGGGGCGCGTGGCTGTGAGGTAGGTCCTCTAGAGGAGGGATGGGTTGAGCGTCGGGCTGAAAGGGAAGGGATATCACAATTGTTAAATGTAAGTTGAGAAGGATGTAGGCTAGCCTAAAGGTAAAGTATAGTATAATTTTAGGCTTAGCGTAGGTCACGTAACCTAAATTCTAATATTCAGGGGGGTGCAACAAAAAAAGACTAATTATAAAAGATACCTTTTTTAAAAATTTATATAAAATTAATTACTAAGCCTAAAAATACCTGAATAATACCGTTTTAAAAAGAAAATTAAGGAGATTTTAATTACTATTTTAGTTACAAGTCAGCTTTTAATTATTGCGTACACGGTTTAGCATCTAACAGAGTTCCCTTACTGCGTTCGTACCCCTGGATCGAGGTCTAGGCGTACTTTTACTTTTCGACTATTTTAGTTACTACTTACTAAGTATAAGTAAATAACTAAAATTATCTAAACTTAGCAATTTTTTTAACCCCTTTTTTAGGTTCCTATAACTTTTTAGTTAGTAAATATATTTAATTAAAATTTTAACTATACTTTTTTAGGCCTAGTATAGGTTACGTGACTAGATTTTTAAAGTATATTAGTAATCTAATAATAAAATTATATTAATTAAAAAAATTATACTAAGGCTTATAGAATTACTGCTTACGTAATATATTATTAATATTATAGTATATTATAATATCTTTTTACTTTTATAAACTTAAACTTCTATTTCCTTAAAATAGAGCCAAATTTCTTAAAACTTAAATTTAAAGTTAAACTTTTTTTAAATGTAAATAATTTTCTTTTTTTAATTACTACTACTTTAAAAAAGCCTTAGTAAAGTATTTATAACGCTATAAAAAGAATTATAAATAATAATAATAATAATATAAAAAAGATTAAAAGGGGTAGATTTTAAAGTTAACTCTAAGAGATAAAAGGATTATTAATAAAAACTTAATTAGAAGTCCTAAAAAAGAAAATAAAAGATTATTAATAGAAAAGAGTCTAAATATTAAAAAAAGGATTTTATAATTTTTTTTTTAAAGAAGAGGACTACTCTATTAATATAAGTAAAAAAAAACTAATAATTAACAAAAAAAAATAGTAAAAAAAGGTTAAAATACGCTAAAGAAAATATAAAAAATATTAAAAATATAAATTTAAAAAAAATAATATTTTCTAATAAGTTAGTAATATAAAGGGAATAATAAAATAGATATTATTATAGAAAAAGGGGTAATAATAAAGTTAAAAGAGAACTGGCTATTGGCTAATTACAAAGTAAGTTATTTTAACTTTTTATATATTTTTAGGCTATAGTTTTAGTTTTTTAATATTATTTATATTAATTATTTTATAGGCCGAGACCTTACACTATAAGTTTAGAATACAATTTAGGTAGAAAGTAGAAGTAATTTAGTATTTATTAAAATACCTAATTTTTCTACTCCTTATACTAGTAAGGATAATATAAATAAAGTCCTTATACCTAAAATTAAACCCTTAATAAAAAGGGGTAAGTAACTTAATAGATTTTTTAGTTCTTTTATTAATATAATAATATATATATTATTATATTATATTATAATTATAAACTTTATACTAATATTAATTTAGGTTAGTAATTTTAACAAGATAACGTCCCTATTTATAAAATAACGGACGTTTTAAACTAGTTTAAAAATAATAAAATTATACTATTTCTTTACCCAGCCTATAGCCCTAATTTAGCCCCTATAAAAATATATAGGGTTATTTAAAATAAAGGCTAAATAATAATAAAAAGGCTATTTTAGGTATAGGATCTAGTATATAAAGTATAGAGGCCTTTAAAAGAATTATTATATAAGAGTAAAATAATATACTATAAGAAGTTATTAATAACTATATTTTATTACTTCCTAACTATTATAAGGTAGTTCTAGAAGCTAAAGGCTACTATACTAAGTATTAGTAATTTATTATTTACTAGTTTATTATTAAAAATGTAAATAAGTGACTTTTATATATAATTATATAATTAATATACTTCTATATAAAAATATTTAATATATTAATAAAACTTAGTATCTATTATACTATATATAAAAATAGGGTAATTTTACATCTTAAATAAAAAGTTATACTAGCTTAAAGTAGGGTCCTAAAAATTTGTTATATTTACTAATCTTTTAACCCCTAAACTGCTTAGTAAGCATCCCTTAATAGGGTAAATAGAATCTACTAGTTTTTCTCTTTAAAATAGAATTTTTTTTTGTATTTTTAGGCTTACTAATTAAGAAGTTATATTATTTTAAAAAAGGTATCTTTTTTAACTAGTTTTTTTTTGTTGCACTCCCCTGTAATATTACCTATTAATAAACATATATTTATAATAAAAATTTAGTTCCTACCTATATAATTACTACTTATATAATATATTAATAATATTTTATATATTAAAAGTGCTTTTAAGTTATATAGACTTAAATTTTTATTTTTACTTTTTAAAAAAATAGTATTAATTTTTTTTCAATTTAAATTTAAAGTTCATATACTTTTTAAAGTAAATATACTTATTTTTATTATATATTTAAATATTCATTATATAAAAAGTATAGTTATAGTAACTCGAGACAACTAAAAGAGGTTTTAAAAAAGAAGAAGTATATATATATCTTTATAGTTTATTTTTATTTTTATTTTAATAAGTCTTAATTAACTATTTATAATATTATTTAATATTTTACAAATTAATAGGAATAAAGTTATTATAATAATTTAAAACAAGTAAATTATTAATAGGAACTTATTTAGTAAACTATATATTTATATATACTATACTATAATTATTTAAATAGTAAATACTTCTAATTAATTTAATAATATAATATTATAAAACTAAAATATATAACTTATAACTTTAAACTATTTATAAATTATTAATTTACTTTTATTATTAGCTAATATATATTAAATATTATAAGTTAAAATATAACTATTTATACGCTATTTATAAGTAGCCCTTTTATTAATTAAAGTATATTACTAGTATACTACTCGCTATTTACTCGTATCTTAGATCTTTGCTATTTTATTAATTAATATAACGTAAGTTATACTAAAAAGTAAAAGAAGGTCACTACTAACTAAATAGTAATATATTTATATATTAATTAAATAAATAGTGTAGGTCTAGTAACTTAGAGAAACTAAATAAAATTATTTAAAAAAAGAAGTATATATATATTTCTATACTTAATATATTAAAAAAAGTATAGCACTACGCTAGCTATTATTATACTAGTAGGCTTAACGCATCCCCCTTCAAAAAAAATATTAAATTAAAAAAGTCTAGTATAGACACTATATTCTTTAAAAAAGAAATATATAGGTAGTAGTAATAGGTACTATATATATATCTCTTCTCTATTCTTATAATTAATATAGTTAAACGTTTATTAAATATAAAAAATATACTTACTAAAATATTCTCTAAAATATTTTTTAAATATAAAAATATATTACGGCGTATATATAAAATCTACTATTAATAGTATAAAATTCTTAATACTATTTCTTTTCTTATTAATACTAATAATAAAATAATTTTAATTAATCTTATACTATAAGTATTTAGTATAGTTAACTAAATTTTTTTTATTATATTCTTTTATTTTATAAATAATAAAAATATAATTTTAGTAAACGCTTATTAGTATAGGTATGCTATTTATTTAAAAATTATTAATTTTATCTATATAGTAGCTAATAGAGAAGTTAATTATAATTTATTAAATAAAATTATATCTACTTTTAATAATAGGTACTACTCTAAGTTAAATATATTTATGAAATTATTAATAAAGAAAGTAGTTAAAATTATAAATATTAGATTAATAATAATAATAATAATAATAATAATAATAATAATAATAATAATAATAATAATAATAATAATAATAATAATAATAATAATAATAATAATAATAATAATAATAATAATAATAATAATAATAATAATAGTAGTAGTAGTAGTAGTAGTAGTAGTAGTAGTAATAGTAGTAATAGTAGTTATAATAAATATATATAAAAATTTAATAGTACTTGTAATAAAAGAGATAAAAAAATATAATATATAGTTTATAATAAAGTTAATAGGTAAGGTAAGTATTTTATAAATATAGTAGGTACTCCTTAGTGTAAGGAATATAATAGAGATAAAAATAAAAATATTTTAAGTATAAAACTTATAAAGTAATAGATTAAAAATAGTAAAGCCTCTATAGAAATACTAAGAGTAATTAATTAAAAAGTAAAAGTACGCCTAGATCTCGATCCAGGGATACGAACGCAGTAAGGGAACTTAAGAGTAATTAATATTTAAAAGTTTTAGGGGGAGCCTATATATAATTTCTTTAGTGCGTAGACTAAATATAAGTACTTAGTATTATAGTTATATTTATAAGTAATAAAGAATTTAGAATTATAAATAAAATATTAACTATTATTAAACGCTATGCTACCTATATATTAGCGAAGTAAAAAGTAATAAGAAATAAATATAAGCTCTTTTTTTTTATATATAATAAAGTTGCTATTAGTAACTACCTAATTAAGAAAAAGAGTACTAAATATACTATATAAACTAATAACTAGCTCTTAAAAGATACTATACTAAGCCTAATTAAGAAAAGTAGTACTAAAATAGGCACGTAATAATCGCTTAATAGTACTTAATAGTATTACAGCTTAGTATAATTTATTACCCTATATAGTAACTTATATTAGTATATTTACTATTATAAACTAATACTAAGTAGATATTTATAAAGAAAGAAATATTAATATATTATATTTACGGTATATAGCGCAACGCGTAAAGTAATAGACTATATTAATTATAGTACTAAACTTTTGTATATTTAATAAACTATAAAATAAATAATCTGCTAGTAATATATATATAGACTTTTATATTATAAACTCTTACAGCGCGTACTATAAAAGGTATATATTAAATAAATAAGTAAAAGAAATAATAAAAATATTAAAGTTAAAATAAGTAGCCTTTTATAACTAGTATAAAGTAATAGTAGCGCTTACGCGACCTTTAGTATAATATTATATAATAGTATACCTAATATAACCTAAAAGTAGTATACAGTTATAGTAGCTATTACTAAAAAATTAAAAATTTAACTAAAATATAAATAATAAGGCAGAACGCCCTACGGATTAAATAAAAAACTAGTATTACTAGTAATAAAGGTATACACATACTCCTCCTGTTTCGAATCCCCTTTTGGATCGCCCTAAGCTACTATAGCTACACTTTTTATTCGATTAATATATAAATATAGTATTACTAGTACTTTTAAACACCTATTAGATCCTTAAAGCGTAAAATAGTATATTATAATAGTTTTAGAAAGTCTATTATAAAAATTAATAACTTATAGGGCTTTCGTAAATAAATAAAAACTTTATATAAAAATAGTAAAGTAACTTAAAAATTTTACATAGACGTAGGCTAAGTAATCTTAAATATATTATAAAGCTATAGGTATATAATATTATAAGAGCGTAGTAGGTACGTAAGGCCTAAATACTAAAGGATTTTTTAAATTAGGCTATAAGGACTATAAAGAAATAATAGCTAATAGGTCTAGAGTAATAAAAATAAATAGTTAGATATATAACTAAATAAAACAGAATATTCTGTGTTAATTATTTTATTATAACTTTAAAACTTTTAGGTCTTTGTTAAAACCGGAAATCTAACCTCTATTTTATTTTATAAAAAGGTAGTTAAAAAGTAATTAATAGATTACTATAGTAGTTATTAGTACTAAATAATAATTTTATACTAAAATATCTACCTTTTATATTAGAAATTAGGTAGAGTAGTAATATAATATAATATATAAGACGTATTAGATCTATATTATCTATAAAAAAAAGAAATAAATTATTATTTAGCTAAAAGCCCTATAACGTAGACTATATATTCTTATTATATAAGTACGCTCCTATCTATAGTAGAAATACTTAAATTATAATATTATTATTTTTTAGAACTACCCTTAGCCTAAATATAAGTAATATAAATATATATAGTCTATATATATCCTTTTAGTACTTTTTAGACTATATTAGTATAATAGTATTAAATAATAGAATTAGGTACCTTTATAAAGGTCTTTTTATATAGATTACTATTTAGTAGTATTTATTATTACATATTTATTATTATTTTTACTAGCTATAGTTAATTATATTATATATTAATTAATAATATTATTATTACTAGCGCTAGTATCTTAGCGCTTTTAGCTATAAAATTAAGGTTTAGAGGCTTTTACTTTTATTTTTTATTTTAGTCTAAATATTTTATATATAAGTAAGTATTTTATATAAAGTATAAAGTAGTAAAATTTAGTACTAACTATACTATATGTATATATCTTAACGTATTTAGTCCTTCTATATTAAATTTTAATCTATTTTATTATAATACTACTTAAATATAAAACCTTAAAGAATTTTTATATTTAATTAATTGAAAAAATAGCTAGTATACTAAGTTACTATATATTAGCTATATTAGAGTTATAAAAGAGTATAGTATTTTATATAAAAACTATTAGTATATAATAGATTTTAATAATAATAAATAAGAATTATATATTTATAAATGTTGTAAGTATAAAATATTACTCTCTTATATTTAAAAGAACGCTACTTATTATATAGTAAGTACTAATTTAATACTATTAAATATTATAAAGTATTAATTATACTAATTAGTCTCTCTATAACTAATTTTATTATTTTAAGTAGCTTAGAACGGCCATTAGGAAAGCTTTACTTATTAATAATAAAAGTATTTTATAGTTACTAGTCCGAAGCTCTAACGGTAGCGAAACTACGTAATTTTTTTTAATATACTATAAAATAATACTACATAATTAATAGAGCTAAAAATAAAAATTCTAATCTTATTTTTGCTACTCTATAAAATTCGCTATAGTAGATAATAATATATATATTAAATCTACGTTTATTTAGAAACTATTTTTATACCCTTATATCTATCTTTATATTTATACTAACGCTAACGCCTTTTCTATTACTATAACCTATTACACATTAAGTATAAAGGTATACACATACTCCTCCTTTTTTAAAACCCCTTTTAGTCGCCCCGAGTCACTACTGCTACACTATTTGTTTGATTAGTATACACATATATATATATACTATAATCTATAATATTAAAAACTATTTTTAGTATTTTACTATTAAAAAGTTTAACTATTTATATAACTTCCTTAATTAAAATATCTATATAATAAGTATAATTTTAATTAATAGCCTATATACGCGGGCTCGACTATAACGGATTAAGTCTGATAGGTTATAATAGTACTTATTAATAGGTTTTTTATAATAAGAAAGAGACTTTTTTTATTCCTTTTTAGTACTGTCTATTCATTTCTTTTATACTTAAACTAATATATATTATTTCTCTTCTCTTTATACTTGTTTATCGTCTACTATATATATTTATTATCATTAATTACCGTCTTATATATAGTTTTCTCTTTTTATTTTTAGGGCTAGGCCTGTTTAGTTATTATTACTAATACTATTCTTATTAGATTTTTTATATTTTACAGTTATACTATTATTAGAGTAATAGTATACTATACTATTTTATTTTTAAATTTAGCGTAGTTAGAGTTATTCTAATTATTTAATAGAGCTAAAAACTACTACTTTTATCTATAGATATACTTTAGGTTAGTATTTATAATAAGATCTTTAGGCTTTTTAAGATTCTTAGGATCCTTTACTATTATAATTATATAAGTTAGTAATAATTATTATTACTATAGTTATAGCTATATAGATATAGTATACGCTTATTTATTTTTACTATAAAGTTATAGTCTATAGTTATTAGACTTATTATTTATTTTATACCTACTTATCTATAGAGGCGGAGTCTTCTAGTAGTATATTAGAGCTTTATAAGGATTACTAGTAAGGTAGTCTTTATAGAAATAAATTTAGTAGAGTATTAAGTATTACGCTTATTACTTTTATAGAGTTATTTAACTATATTATATTATAATATATAACGTATAGTATATATAATAATATTTATAAAAAAATTTAATATAGTTGCCTAGCGTAGTAGACTGCCTTATTATACTTTTTATATTTTATATATATATAGTAGTGGGGGGTACTAATATATATTAATACTTTATAATATACTAGTAACAGTATAAGCTATTACTATTATTTTTTTTCTTATAAATAGGCGTCCGGTACTAGATTAGAAAGTAATACTTATTTATATATTACTATTTTAACTTATTATAACTAAGTATAGCGTTTTTAGTATATTTATTAATATATAACTACGCGCTGCGTTTTCAATTATTATATTTAAATTATTATAGAGCTGTTTTGCAGGAACTCCTATAGTAACTAATAGTTATTTTTTTTTAAAAAAATATAAGTACTACGCTAAAAGCGTAGCTTTATTTTTTTTTTTTTTTTTAAAAAAAAAGTCTATATACGGTAGCTATCTACTATTAAATAAAAAATTTAATTCTTTCTCTATAATAATATAATACCTTTACTTTTAATAATATTATTTTATACTAATTTAACTTTTTATCTATTAAATTAAGAATAATAGTATTAGAGAGATAGTAGAATAATATTTAATATTTAAGGACTAGTATATAATATAGGAAGTTATAACAAGTAGAAAAGTTTATAAGTAGTATTATATAACTTATATAATCTAATTTACTAAGTATATATATTAGATTATTAACTTAAACTATATTAAGTACTCTAAAGAGCTTAAAGGAGGCTAGATATATTAAATAGTTAAGTTTATTACTTTTAAGATCTTTAAGGAGACTAAAATACATAAAAGAATCTAAAATAAAAAGAAGTAAGTTAATAAAAAATTAAGTCTATCTATAAGCGTATTATAGTAGATTTATTAGTATAAGTAAATAGTTTATAAAAATTTTAAATAATTAAGCACTAATTATTATATAGTACTTTTTCGACATATTAAGTATAAAGGTATATACATACTCCTCCTTTTTTAAAACCCCTTTTGGTCGCCCCGAGCCACTACAGCCACACTTTTTATTCGATTAATATATAAATATATTATATAGTAGTAATATTAATTATTTTAAAAAGTTTTAGGCTTATAGTAGCACTCTTTATCTTTTTAATAAATATATTAAATTTAGTATTCTTCTCTATAGGCGTAACCGATTTAATATAATTCTAAATAAAAGTTAACCCTTACTAAAATTAAAAATAATTTTAATAACTTTCTAATAAGTTTTAAAAAGGATGAAAAGGGTATAAGTATTTTTTATAGTAGTATAAAAGTGCTATTTAAACTAATTTAATACTTTTTAGTATACTTAATAATTAATACGCCTTTTAAAAGCTTAGTACTTTTTATAAAATAATCCTAATTAGTTTAAAAATTAAGTAAAACTATTTAGCTACTAATAATACTACTTAGCTTTAGACTTAGACTTAGATCTCTATAATAACTTTTTTATTAACTTTTATTTATAATTATTATTATAACGCTTATTAAATTTTTAATTTTATTAGTATAGGTTCTACTGCTATTAATAGTAATAAGAAAAAAAAGACTATATACTTTAATACTATATTTAGCACTAATTATTATTTTAAAAATAGTACGGTCTATACTATTTTTAGTTATAATTATTAGTTATTATTATATTCTAGTAACTTTGTTTAGAAGTTAAGTAATAAAAAGTATTACTTTATAGCTTTTTAGTAAATAATTTAAATAGACTTATAATTATTTACTAGCAAGAGTAGTAATCTATAAAGATTTTAAAATAATATATATAAATAGATAATATACATATATTTGTATACTAATCGAATAAATAGTGTGGCTGTGGTGGCTCGGGGCAACTAAAAGGGATTTTAAAAAAGGAGGAGTATGTGTATGCCTTTATTATAATATACTATTAAGACTAAATAAATAAAAATAATATTTAACTTTACGTACATACTACGAGACTTATATTATATAAAAATAATATAAATAAAAATAAAAGTAAAAATAAAAATAAAGATAAGAATAATAGTAATAGAAACTTAAAATATATAATATTTTAATAAATATTATACTGGTACTGTAATAGTACTTAAAAAATATTTATATAATTAATTTAGTATTATTATTAATATTTATAAGTAGTGTTTTAATAAAAAGATTATATTAAATTAATTATTAAAAATAAACCTTAAGTAGTAAAAAAACTTTAGATATAGTAAAGTTTTTAGTATTTTAGTATAATATACTTTATAGATAAGTAGCCGGTACGGTTAAGTAGCTAGCCTATTAGTAAATAAAAATATTAATTTATAAAACTTAATAACTTTCTTAATATAAAAGTTATTTTAAAAATTTTTAATTAAAAGGTAATAAGTATATCTAAATCTCACTATAGGGATACGAACGCAGTAAGGGAACTTTATAAAAATATTTAGTTTATTTTAAAACTTTAATTTAGCTCTATAATATAAACTAAAAATTATAATTATAGCTTATATAATAAAGAAGTTATTAAACTAAAAATAAAAAATATTTTACTTATTAATTATATCCTATAACTATAAGTTAAATATTATAATAAACTTTATAAATATTATATATCACTTATTAGTATAAAATATATAATAATATATATTTATATAGTATATATTCTAGTGTAAGAGCTACTATAAAACTTAGAAATTCTTAAAAAAATTTATAAACTTAATAGATTATATAGACTTATATAATGGATATAAGTAAGCTATAAGTTTATAAAATATTATTTTTTTATAGTAAAAGTAATATAAAGATACTAAAATAACTTTATTATAGCTATAATACTTATAATTTTATTAAAATTCAGAGTTATTTTATATATAAACCTTTATTTTAAATAATAGTTCTAATCCTAGACTATACGCTATATAACTTTATATAATTATATATTTTATAGTGATAAGTGATATATAAAAGTGATTAAGTTTATTATAATATTTTACTTATAGTTATAGGGTATAAACGTTAAATAAAACACTTTTTATTTTTAGCTTAATAACTTATTTATTATATAAGCTATAATTATAATTTATAGTTTATATTATAGAGTTAAATTAAAACTTCAAATAAAATTAAAAGTCTGTAAATAGCTTTTATATTAAAAAAGTTATTAAACTTTAAAAATAAAAATTTTTATTTACTAATAGGCCAGCTACTAGCCCGTGCCGGCCACTCGCCCGTAAAGTACGTTAGCACGGAAATAACTTCAAGCTGTTAGGCAGAAGCAATAAAGCAGTCACGTTGTTCCCATACAGCCTATGCTTCGTGTCCCCTGGGCTCTATATCACCACACACGACCATCCGGGCTGAGCGCCATTGTCGAGTAGAGCCTTGATAACGTCCTCAGACCTGCTCTCAATCGCTCTGGCTAATGGTGTCTTACCATCCTTGTCTTTCATTTCGATATTGGCGCCGCGTTGAAGCAGTAGACTGACGATCGTCTCGTTTCCTTTCTCTGCAGCCCGTGATAATGGTGTTCGAGATATTTTTTTCCCTAAATATTGTCCGGTAATTCGTGGTGACGAATATGCAAGTGCATATGGAAGTCCGAATCCAGGGTAATATCCTCCTCCAGGATATTCATATCTTGGCAGCACTGAAAAACAGTATTCCGGCCCCATATAACGAAAGCTATAGTGATAGTCCACCTCTGCACCTTTCATAAGCAACATCTTGACATTCACATTAGACCCCTTCTCAATCGCTCTAGCTAACGGTGTCTTACCACCCTTGTCTTTCATTTCGATATCGGCGCCGCGTTGAAGCAGTAGACTGACGATCGTCTCATTCCCTTTCTCGGCCATTATATGCAGTACAGTCATTCCATACTGATCCTTGGCGTTGATGTCTAGGTCTTTCTCAAGGAGGAATTTCGTGACTGCTTCATGCTGGTGTAAGACGGCACGGTGCAGCGCAGTTGATCCGTTCTCATCAGTTGATCTCAAGTCAGCCCCCTCCTCAAAAAGCAACTGTACGACAGACTCGTGCCCGTTGCTGGCCCCCTGAAGCAGCCAGGTATCGCGCAAGGTTGGCATCTTGCCTAAGTTGTTACTAATCCAGACACGTTCAGTGATTAAAGCTCGACTTGCTGCTGCAGCATGTTCTAGCCATTCTACAGCCGCATACTGGAGGAGCCAGGGTTTATTTGAAAGCCCACCATTTCGAAATACCGGAATTAGAGCGTTCCCTCGGCGGCGTGCTATTATCTTAGTGCCTTCGTGAAAATCTTTCATGCTGAGGTATCTCCAGCAAATCTTGAATATCAAAAGATTTGCTTCCTCTGCTGTAAAACGATACCAAGGATCGCCGATGATCTCAGTATCCAAAAGGAAGTCCTTTGCGGACTGGTGCACCAGGCTGACCGTCCTCAATTCCTTGTCAAATTGAATAAATGGCTCACAGCAGCTGTAGACGTTCCTCCGAATATCTTCAATGTCCGGCACATTGTTGGCATCAGTTGCGACTTCTGGCCTTCCATGTATGGCGTACGCCATGTCAAGCTCATCGATTGTGAGGGGCCTCCGTGCAGCAACAACCAACTGAAGGATAAGCTTAGCTCGTTCAGGATTTCTGCGCTTAATCACACTCAGGATATGGCGGTACGTCTCCTCCAGAGTTTGGGGCAGTTCCTTAAGCGCTGCAGCGATACGCGTCTCATCGGCATCCATATCGTCTTTGCCAATGTTGTTTATGACGAGATGAACCCATAGGAAGGTACCATTGGCCCTTTTCTTGAGAGTATCACGGACTAGATTCACCGATCTTAGAGTGTACCCACTATGGACTCTAAGATCGTCGACCTTCTCATCGATGTATTTGCCGAGATCATGTTTCACTTGGGATAAGCCGATGTCCAGGCGTGTGATGCCACGCAAATGTTTCATAATTCTCTCTTCCGGCCGGCTAGTTATGAGAAGCTGTGCGTTAAAATGACCGGTGAGCGTGGTTTTGAGGAGCTTGAGAAACTTCGTCAACGACGGCTCTTCGCATTCGTCTAGAGCATCGACAATCAGATAGACGGTGCCAGTATCGTGTCGTCTCAGAATTTCCAGGAAACTCGCCCATAGCATATCAATGTCGTCAAAGAAGTCTTTGCCAATGAGCTTGTAATGTTGCTCGGTCTGTCCAAAGAGCTCTGGCTTGGCTGCAATCAACTGGAATAAAAGTCCTCGCAGGATAGTTATAGCCGTGTTCCGTCTTGAATCCTTGTTGTCGCAGAAGTAAAATGCCAGGGTATACTTATCGGACCTTAGCCTCTCCCTCAGACTGTCAACCAAGAAGAGAGACAGCATTGTTTTCCCGATACCGGGAGGTCCAACAAGCCAAAGAGTCGGACCCTCTCGTCCAAACCACTTCTTGAACTCGCCCTGATCCAGGAGCCACTTGCATGTGCCCTGCACTCTAGTGTCCTTGTTTCGTGTAATCTCGACGAAATCTCTTTGGGGAGATGTCAAAGGCAGTGCCTTCATGAAATCTTCGTAGGTTTTCTTGTCGTATGATTCACTCCCGACTGTGTATAAGGAGTCAGTCGTGAGGAGGAGGTTGCAACGGATTAATTTGAAGTGCAATTCAGGGAAGGGTGGCAGGTAAAATGCCGAAGGAACTGTATTCTTGCTTTATGATGATTATTTCATACCTTGCTGTGTAACCGCACCAAAATATGCCGTACCAGAGCCGGAAAAGTAGACCTGAGTGCCTTGGACAAGGTCGTGTTCGGTATATTGTATGGAGCCGTTGCCAAAATGGCTGGTGTCCGACATCTTGGCATTTGTGCGCAATCGAACGGTTTGCGAAAGATCGGATGCCACGCCGGTCACTCGGCCACACCGGTGTGGCCCTCTCTAAGAGGTGATACACGTGCGCGAGGCAACCGTGCCAGTGGAAGTTGATGGATTTGACGAGGTATCGTGTTGAGGTTGTAGCCTGGGGGTGTGAACCATGGACACCGGTGTGGCCGAGTGACCGGCGTGGCCAAATGACCGGTGAGTAGTGGAACATTGTTATTGGCCACACTTCTGCTCACCAGTAAGCCACCTAACAGCAGAGCAATATTCCACAGGCCAATAAGTATGGGTAAGCGAAGCGCCCATCAGGCTCGGCTATATAATTAATGCAACCCAAAGGGAAGCAGCTGGAATGATCCTTTTCTACCTAAGATTCCACACCAGCTGTTTATTCACAGAGCTCTCTTCGTACCTGCACAACAGGTATGTAATACACTATTTCTATAGAATAAAAATATTAACTAATTAAAGGACTTGTTTAGGTCAACTATTTTACATCTGATCTTTCGCAAACCGTTCGATTGCGCACAAATGCCAAGATGTCGGGCACCGAAGTTGGGCTAATCATCGGCTTGATTTCTGGTATAATCACAACCCTCCAGACTGTCCGGACCGTTTACAACGATATCGAAAATACTAAAGCTCTTCCGCAAGCCTTTCGCGAAGTGGCACAGAGACTTCCGCTCGTGCAGAACACTCTCCAAATTGCTGGACGATACATGAATGAACGCAAAGAAGGATCCTACGAATCGATGAAACCCACTGTGGAAAACTGCAAGAGGAAGGTTGAAAACTTGGAGAAAATATTTCAACGAGTTGCCCCACAGCCCGATGCTTCGAGGCTCGAGCGTTATCGTAGCGTTGTGCGCACGTTGGGCAAGGGAAATCGGGTGGAACTTCTAATGAAAGGGATATTAGAAGATGTACAACTCTTGGCCGGGAATCATGGAATGAAAGCGGCGACCACAACCCAACTAGAAGAGTTAGTGAAGGCTTTAGAAGATCTATCGGCAATATCACCCTCGCTACAGGAGGAGGAGTCCTATACTAGTATCAGCCATTTTGGCACCGGCCATATACAATATGCTGAACACGACTTTATCTACGGCACTCAAGTACACTTTTCTGGCTCTGGTACAGCATATTTTGGTGCGGTTCCACAACAGGGTACGGATAAGTAGCTATTAGGTGTGCTCAACGGAAGAGCCCAGGGCAAGTATGAAGAGACCGATGCGCTGCACCGGCAAGCGATGGAAGGGTATGGATATACAAAATTAAGCTTAACACATCCTCAGGCCTTAGGGCGTCTATGTTAATATGTCGTTATCTTCTCTATCTCTAATCCGTGGAGGGGCCGTGGATAAACGTAAATATATAGATTGCTAATTTGCCATATTAAACCCTCGAGCGTCTTCTAGATCAAGTAATAGAACTAAGTTTTGAAGATTCGCCGCTTAAGCCATCACGGTCGGTAGCGGAAGGGAGTGGTGAGTTACATCAAGAACGGGGCAGATTGGCTGTTCGGACGGAGCTAACGATCGGAGTAGGTATCGAAAGGTAACTGACATGATTCTGCTGTTGATGAGCGAGATACTGCGCGGGAGTGGGGCGAGAAGTGGTATGGTCTTATCAAGACGTTTGCGGGCGAGGAATCATCCAGTATTTAGGAGCATCCGTAGGGACACTGATGAAATTTGAGCTACGATGGGAGCGAGAACGAGGGTTGCACGACCAAACGAGCGCACAAAAGGCATACAAAATCTACTGCTCCTTACGGGCAATAAATGCCACTGTGCAATCCTTCAAAGTCCTAAAACTCCCACCACTGGAGCCATTCCGCCAGCAAGTCCTCCGTAAGAGGCGCCACATGCGTCCGACACACGTCCGCAACGTTCTCGCACCTACTTCGCATATCCTCTCGACCGACCCCCATGGACCGCAAGAAATCGGAGAAGTTCAACGCAATATATTTCTTCTGATCCGCGGAATCCATTCGCGCCTTCTCCTCGAGCCGTTCAAGCCACTCGGGAAGGCTTATCCTTTTTACGTCGACACCGAAACGATGGCGCAAGGTGTCCAAGAACCTATTCCAAGGAGCCACATCCGGGTGGACCATGTTGAAAATATGGTAGCCAACCGTGGTCGAAGCATGTGCGACGACATGCGAGACCTGTTTCGCAAGGGCGTCCACCGGGATCCAGTCCACGGGAGCAACCTGAGTCGGCAGTGCGCCTAGTGCCTTTGAAGTCTTAACAATAGCAAGCAGCCACCCCTGAACGGGCCACTTTCCACCGGACGGCATGCTCGGACCGCCGATCTGGCCGACGCGAATGACGTTGACAGGTATCCCGCATGCGTCATGAGCGACTTGTAGGATGCGTTCGCCCACGCATTTTGACTCGCCGTAACCCATGTGCATCGCAACGTTGGCATCTAGGATTGGGGTCTCTGGAATTAGGGGCTGCGACGGGAAAGCTTTTGACCAGTTTCCCACAGCTGCGATAGAGGATATGAAGACGATGCGTGGTCGTTTCGGACTGGTGCTTGCCCAATCAATAATGTTTCGCAGGCCCGACAGGAAAGGCGTCTCGAAAGAGAGAAGCGGGAGGCTGAAATCGGGTCTCCAGGTGTTGTAGATTATCGTGTCGACCTTGGATGAGGCCGCGTCGAAGTCGCTTTCGCTGAGCCCGAGCTTCGGAGCAGCAAGCTCGGATACAAGGAAGTTAATGCTCTGGAAGCGCTCATCTTCTTGATAACCGGCACTTTGCAGGGCGTTTGCTGTCCTCTCGCGGGCGTCAGCACTGCGGTTGAGGCAGTAGATCGATGCTATGCCGGGGTTGCTCAATAGCGACACGAGGATATGAGGGCCAAGGTATCCTGTGGAGCCAACGAGTGCCACGACATGAGGACCACTGTCTTCCTTCGCGAGCGTCGACGGCTTCACGAGGCCTTGCGAATACCTCTGAACTAATTCTTCCATAGTTGAAATCCGCGACTGTGAAGCATTTTGCTTTGGGAGCTCTCCAGTGTTGAGAAAGTGGGCAAGAACATTCGACAACCTAAGAATGGAAGAGTTGCGATATACTGCGCGAGTGTCGAGCCAAGAGAAGTCCTTGGCCGGGGTGCTATCCTTGAGGCCACCTTTTAAATTGCTGAGAAGCTGACCTATCATGACAGAGTCGAGGCCACAGGAGAACAGGTCATCATCGTCTTGAATACCTGAAAGCTCGGGGAAAGAGCGGGTGATGTTACCCCGAACAAAGTTGAGAATCGTACCAATCTCGAAGTGTGGCTTCATGGTTGCTTGCAGTCGAGGAAGCTCTTGAGGGGGAGAAACGGATTCGTTCGCATATAACTCGTCGATCTCCGATTGGTATAGGTTCTCAGTTAGCTTCCTGACTATTGTACCCTTCCCTGCCCTGGCAAACGGTTTGTTTGGCTTGGATACAAGCATGTTACCGTGCAATATCCGGCCTTGGGCAGGCAGGAGCCGATTAGCCTCCTCCACACGTGGCCAAATGGCATCCACCAATCCAGTGCGTCCCTCCACGGAAAGATCAGCCTTGGCCTCAATCAGGAGAGAAGCACGAGATCTCCCTTGACCGATGATCAATGCACCGGCCAAGGCTGGATGTCCTTGGATCGCCAGCTCCATCGGCACTGGATTGAACTTCTCGCCATTGGAAAGAACGATGATATCGTCCCTGCGTCCATAATACTTCCACAGCCCAGGCTTTTCGGGATGCTGTTTGAAGAGGTCCTTTGTGCGGTATTCACTCACCCCAGGCAAATTGTGGTTCAGCGCCGACATTGCTTTGGTGCTCTCGGTGGCGAATAGGACGAGCTCAAAAGCGCCCGGTTCATCAGGAGAAGGTTGCATATCCACTTTGAAGTGGGGATTCCACTCCATCCATGCCCAGTCTTCTGGTGATGACGGGGCAAGCTGGGGTACCTGAAAGGCTTCCGTCGAACCGTAGAGTGGGCAAAGCTCGGTCACCTTCGATAGCTGTTCTCCGGCGCTTGGAGAGAAGGGTCCACCGGTGTAACACAAGAAATCGAGGCCTCTGAAAAAGTCGAGCCCGCCGGGTTCCAGTAGGAGTTGCTCGGCAATCGAAGGCGGGAGATATAGAGCACGCAGTGATTGGTGTCGCATTACCTCCTTCAGAAGGGAGCCGCTAGGGGGCATGAGTGGTGGACCTAAGACGGGACTTGAAGCCTCTGTGAAAATAGGATTAACGAGCAGCGCCAAGAATCCAGCGAGGTGGAAATATGGGAAGACGGTATAGAACCGACCGCCGCCATTAAAGTCCCAAATTGAGTAGTCTCGGTTTCTGCGGCCAGGTACGGTTGGGAGATACCTCTCATTATCGAGGACCGCGAATGTCGCGTGGGTCATGGTGATCGGTTTGGGAAGACCTGAAGAAGCTGTCAGGTATAGGAGGCTGATCGAGGGAGCATAAACTGACCTGTAGATCCTGAGGAATGTAGCACTACAATTGGATCATCCTGAGCCTCTGCGAATGATTTTGTGAAGGGATGTGGCTCCGGACGGCTTTCAAGCATTTCTTTGAAGGAAGGGATCTCGAAGCAGACTAGGTCCTCGCCAGCGGCGCGCAGTAGTTCCATGACCGGTCTAACTTCTGTAGTATGCAGGATCTTTGTGCAATGAGTCTGCTGCATCAGAGAAATATTGGTCGCCGGCGGATTTCTTGGTGAAGGGAGCAGAACCTGGGCGGTGTCAGCTGTTACTTCGTCTCATCTGAAGGGTATATGAGCCTACTCGATAGCCACACTTCACGGCCCCAAGAAACACGGCAGCACTTCTGAGGTCTGGAATGCCGATATAGGCCAGTGTTTCGAAGTCAGCGCTGCTGCCCAAGTTCATCCCTATCCAGTGAGCCATGAAATTGGCGCATCTCGCCATGTCTCCACAGGACACATCGATGAATCCATTAGAGAGATCATGCTCTCTGGGAACAGAAGCATAAAGACGATCGGGAGTGGACGAAGCTAGATCGTCTAGCGTTTGAGGTAGAGTCCTGTTTCCATAGGAGGGATTCTCACAGATAGGAACTGGGGACATAGTTTCAAGACTGAGTATACTGGGGCACGAGAACTGAGAGTAGAGGTTGATGGCAAAGGGAGGGTTTAAAGGGCTACCCTAAATTTGATGCTGGGATTTCGCGGTACGATTGATGTTGCGGTGTTCTACCTGCGTTACATCCATGAAGGCCATTGAGTGAGGCAAAAAGGAGGGTTGCAAAATATAACCCCATGCCTCATATTCTCGGCGAATCAGTGAATGCTGACAGACCCGGATGCGTGAGTGTGGGGAATGGTGAGCCGACGTCAAGAAGCTGTGCCACAGACATTTATCCGTGCCTCCGAGGCTGTCAGGGAAGCTATTGTTACCCTCTGCGAATGACGATTCGTGAATAAAGATTGCAACATCCCCTTGCTACATGCAAGTCGGACTCCGAAGACTCCTCGCCGCAATATCGGTGCGCCTCCATATCACTGTGGATCATTGATCACGTGACTGATCATCCTTCGATCACTCCCGGAGTGGCAGGAGTGTGACGGGAATAGCAAGGGCGAACGGTATCCGAGAACCAGGGTGTCAGCCGTGAAGCACGCATGATGACGGGGTGTCTGCCACGAAGCCCAATATTGCCAGCGATGGCGTTTCCCTTGTTTCTTTTACCTAACCAACCAAACAAGACACTGCGATGCAGTGCGGTGTGGTGCTGGGCCGAAGCCCCAAGTCTACGTGTCTGTCCCTATACAACATACCCCCCGTACGCGCCCTTAGCCTCTCGATCCAACGCGCTCGCATAGATACAAGAATGCCCAAGTACACCATCAACCTCAATATCAAGGCTGCCAGCCCTCTGATACCGGGCTACACGCCCTCGTCCATATCGACATTGCGCCACCACGGCGCACCCGCGCCCTTTTCCAGAAACATCTCCTCGGCATCGCCCACCTGTCTCCGCTCGCTGACCTCCATGCCGACCTGCCCGCTGAGCTTGAGGCGCATCGCGCGCGCCGCGTTACCGCGCGTCCGTCCTCGAGACGCCCGGATCATCTCGCTCGATGCCCAGTCGTCTCTCCGGAGGGGTAGTTGCTATTGGAGGGGTTCC
This sequence comes from Pleoardoris graminearum, assembly GCA_030770415.1. Classification (NCBI taxonomy): domain Eukaryota; kingdom Fungi; phylum Ascomycota; class Dothideomycetes; order Pleosporales; family Didymosphaeriaceae; genus Pleoardoris; species Pleoardoris graminearum. The sequence continues at coordinate 28,575 of JASEKS010000250.1, forward strand.
GAGGAGGAGCTGAGGCGGTTGAGGTGGAGGTAGACGTCGGTGCCGTAGCTGCGCGACATTAGTCAGACATGATACAGAGATTGGACAGAGGCTTGAACGCACCCCTCCATGCTAATCAGCTTCAGGTCGCCGCCAAAGTAGCGCGCGTACAGCCTTGAAATGGGCAGCCCGTAGCCGAAGCCCGCCATGGGCGCCTTGAAGTCGCTCTTGTTGAAGTCCGGGTCCAGACTGGGCGTCTGGTCCACCGTCGTGTACATGTACGTCCACACGAGGGGGATCGCGGACCGCGGGATGCCGCCACCCTCGTCCGAGATCTTGATGGTGATGTCCTCCTGGCCCTCTGCGACAATGACCTTGGTGACGGGGAAATCCTCCTTGTCCTGCCCGCGCGTCTCCACCACGGCGCGCAGCGAGTTCTTGAGCGTCTCGAATAGCATGTGCGACAGGTGGCCCGGGACGTACATGAAGCTGATGTCTGGGTTGCAGACGAGCTGGACCTTGGGCGCCTCGAACAGGCCGTAGTAGTCCTCGCACACGAAGCGCGCGTTCTCGATGGCCTCCTGAGCGAGCTCGTGCACGTTGGTCTTGGTGCAGATGATGCCGACGTAGTTGGGGTCGGAGCGCTGGCGCTGGTCCGTCAGGGCGATGTGCTGGCCGATGAGCATGCGGATGCCGATGCGCGACATGTAGAAGCGGTCGAGGAAGGCCTGGATGTTGTGATCGATCTGCATGCGCTGCTTCTTGCGCTTCCACTCGAGGATGCCCTGCGCGACCGTCGTCACCACGCTGTCGTGCCGCCGCTTGATCCTCTCGAGCGTCTGGGCGAACTTTGTGTTGTAGGCGCTCAGCTCCACGGGCCAATCCTGCCCGTCGTCGGCGGCAGCGTAGTATCTCCGTGCCGTCGCGCCGCCTCGGACTTCGCGGGGGTGGCCGTTGCCATTGCCGTTGGCGCTCTCTGGTGCCGACCGGTACTGTCCTTGCTTGATGCTCGGGTTCTGCGTCCCCTTGGCCGTCAACAGATCCGTCTGCTTCGCCGGTTTCAGCAGGCGGTTCTTTACTTCGGAAGATATGTTCGGCCGCGGCAGGTTGGTGAGCTCCTGTGGCAGATGAGTCAGGAGCTTTGCGTGATTTCAGCGCGGGCACGTACTTCGAATGACTGCGCGTACCAATCCCGCACTCTGCAGATCGAGGGCATCTCATTGAGGCCATCGGGCAGCTCGTGGAGCTCCTGCACGCGGTGCGCCAACCGGATGGGAAGCTCTTCGGAGAGGAACTGCGATGCGCGGAAGAGAGTGCCTGTGGATGGTTTCTCGCCAAACTGCACCATCTGCCGGAGCGATACGCCTGGGTATTGGTTAGCAAGAGGACGTGGTGTTAACTTTGGTGCACACACTCGTCGCAGGGAAGTTGCTGTAGTGCTGCTGCCGTTAGCACATTGGACGACTGAGTGCAGCAGGACCGCACCTTGATGGTCTCCATCAGCCGGTCTGTCCGTTTCCACGACATGATGCCAATTGTAAAAGGCCGCCCGGCCTACTCGAAGCGACGCCGCCAAGATGTTGTTGGGTTCGGACAATGTATCGCAGGAGCATGCGACTGAGGACGCACGAGCGGTCTGGCCTGGAAGCACTTGGGCCCCGCTATGACGCGAGTCAAAGGGATGTTGAGCCGAGGTTCACAATGCGTTCGCGACTATTTTCGCATCACATTGGATGTATAGAAAAAAACACACAACGAGGAGACAAAGGACCATGGAGAGTAAGGTGAGGTGTTGTTGACGCAAAGGCCATTGGACCTGCTTCCGGACGGAGACGGAGAATGGCCGTCCCCACACTTTGAGCCTCTCCCGTCCCGCGGCTTTCACGTGGAGAGAAAAAGCACCAAACGCGCGCCCTGCAGTCAGAGGTCGCGACGCTGACGCGACGTATCTCGTAATTGTCCCTTTTCCATTACTGCCGTTTTCTATGCACAGTTTTCAGTCGACTGCACTCGTCCGCTATGCCAGGGATGCATTTGGCAAGCGACCAGAGATGCTGCTTTCCGCTGCGCCGACGTCATCCTCGGGAATCAACACATCGTTGGCATCTCTTCCACAGCTCCGAGCAGCTCCCCTGCATGGCGCCCCATGTGACCATCCAGCCACTGGCGCCCTGAGACGGACGCTTTGTCTCTCCCATGACAACCAGGCGCTTCGGATGCAGTCTGATCAACTCATGGAACATCCTGGTTAGCATGCCAAGCAACGCCGTTTCGATGCACGGATGCACAGAGAGAACGCATGGCGGGAGAGGAGGAATTGGTATTTGAATGCGGCCAAGTCGTAGACCCGTCCATGCTGCAGCTGAACCAAGGAGACCGTCTTGCATAAAACACCACACATATATATTACATGGATACAAGACACACAACCGCAAATGCACCACCACCCTAATCGTACGTCTATCATTGTACAAGTCGGAACAAAGAGCTTTTGAGCTGGGGAGAATGTAAGGCTCGTGTCGGAGGGAATATCGAAGGAGAACGTCAAGCGCACGCGGAACGTCTACTTGGTCTCTTCCTGGAGGAAGGTGATGAGGTCATTTCGGTCCTTGGGCTTCTTGAGACCACCGAAGGCCATCTTGGTGCCCGGGATGTACTTCTTGGGGTTCTCGAGGTACTCGAACTGGGCAGGGTTAGAAGAGAATCATCCTCCCTCTGTTGCCGGACATACCAGGGTGTCGTTGTTCCATTCAACGCCCTTTTGCTTGTTCGCGTCGGTGTAGGAGAAACCCTCGACCTGGCCAGACTTGCGGCCGAAGAGACCATGTAGGTTGGGGCCAATCTTGTTACCCTCACCCTCCTTCAAGGTGTGGCACTGCGCGCACCGCGTCTGCCGGATATTAGAAACTAATGGAGACAGTCGGAGGCGCCGTGAGGCAATTGACGGCGAATCGAGGTCTATCGTACCTTGAAGAGGTTGGCACCCTTCTTAACATCGCCTGTTAAGATGCGTCAGCAATTGCCATGATGGAAAAAAAAAATGCATGTGAAGTCGGCATGTCCGTTGCGCCCGTCTCTAGCCATCATCGAGCGCGAAGAGGCCACATGGCGACGGCGACCTTGGAACCCATGGAAGACGTGGAGGGTTCCATCCCCGTGCCATGTTCGTTTTCCAAGACGGTATCCGATGCGACGCGCCGGCTCAATGACTGAGATGGAGACGGGGCGATTCGGACAGCTGTGACGTTTTCGCGACAGCGGTGCGGACGTACCCTGTTCGAAACCCATTGTGAATAAAGAGGAGCTGGAGTAGCTGTGCAGCGCGAGCTAGTGATATAGTGATGTATGGGCGTGGCGTGGTGGTTTGGATTGTGGATGGGTGAAGGAAGATTTGCTGCGCGAGCAGGAGAAAAGTGAAAAGCGTCATCTGCGCGCTTAACCCGTTACGGCGCCGAGCGGCCTGCGCCACTTGCGCCACACCGTAATATCCGCGCCCCCATTGGCCAGAAGCATTCTGCGCAGCGCTCAATCCCGTTTCTTTCCGCGTCCGTCTTCCTTTGCTGCGCTCCGAGGACCTGTCTTCTGGCTTCGTGGCTAGCGTAATCGTCCTTGTTTCCCACGTTATTCGTTGTTTGACTTCGGTCTGATCTTGCCAGATAGAGCAGCAAAGCAGAAGCAAACATGGGAGCAGCCGGCTCGTCATCGCGATCCCGTACCGCCTCCTACGCCACAACTCCCAGTTTGGTCGTGACCTCCACCATGACACATTGTGACCTCGTTTTTTGCTAGCCATCGCCGGTCCAGCCTGCATGCCGTCACTCGCCCCGGCCAAGAACCGGCCATTACCACAGACTACACCTCTTGAGTACTCCGTCCCAAGTCCCAGCAACCTTGGTCTGTAGGCCTCGTGCGCCGCATCAGCATGAATCGGATCGCAGATGTGCTCTACGCCGACCGCGAATCCACCACCTGGCTTGTAATCGGTGCATCCAGAGGCATCGGGCTCGAATTCGTCCGCCAACTGCTTGCCCGCGATGAGAGGATAATCGCAACCGTCCGCGAGCCTTGGGCATCCCACGCATCCGCACTGTGGGGGCAAGCCGGCAGTGACCATGGCCTCTGCCAGATGTATATATGTGACGTACTGAGTGAAGACAGCATCATCGTACGTGCGCGAGATTGCAAACCGTGTTGTGCCGTTACGTCAGAGGCGCCATCCACTGACCCGGCAACAGAAGTTCGTCAACCAGCTGTGCGGCATTCGCAGCCTCAAGATAGATTATGTAGTCATCAATGCAGGCGTCCTACGATATCCCAACGTAAGCATGCGCGCAACTCAGATATACAAGGGACTGCGCTAATTGTGGTAGAGAGCGACTGAGCTGTACGTCTACCCGAGAGACCCAATGTTCCGTCCTGCTTCAGCATCCACATCTCGTGCCTACAATGTCAAAGTGTTACCTCCGGACACACAATAATACAAGCCGGAATCTACCAAACCTCTGATCTTTGAAAGCTCCACCAAAGACGTGCTAACAAAACGAGCTAGCTCCTTCGACGAGTTCGCCTTCCACCTCCACACCAACACAATCGGGCCCATCATATGCGCCCAGAAGCTCCTCCAAACAAACATACCCATCGGAACCATCACCTTCATGTCCTCTGATTCAGGCTCGCACGGTAACTTCCGCGAGATGGAAGACGGCTTTGCGGCCTACGCGGCATCCAAGTCAGCGCTGAACATGGCAATCCGGCACATGGCCGCAGAGCTCAAGCGGAAAGATGACGATACGATAATATTAGCCATGCATCCCGGGGAGGTTGCGACGTAAGTGGATGTCCCTGAGTTGAAGAGCAGGCCGACCGCGCGGAAGCATCCCCAGCCTTTTGCCTTACACTGTACAACGCCGCGTCAAAAGCTCCGGTAGGCTGCGTTGTCCCAGGATACACAATATGAACTTGATCCTACAAGGGGTCTAAACCGGACACTGGACTCTGCAAAAGCAACCAAAAGCCAAAGTCAAGGACTATTGCTGCAAGGCTCCGTAATCGATTCGGCACACGTCCTATGTATCCTGGACTCCCCGTAGGATGCTCTGCGACATTTCCCTGCTCTTACTCGGCCCCAAGGATCCACAAGAGGATGGTCCTCACTGACACATACACAGGGACATGGCCAACATCAACGTAACATGGGAAGTGCAGGGCATCATCACGCCGGAAGAATCAGTGACCAAGATGATTGACGTCATACAGAGCAAAGGGATCCAGCATAGCGGGACATTCTGGACATATGAGAACAAGCCTTATGTTTGGTAAGCTAGCTGTAGGTGGAAAGTAGATCCACATCCATACCCGGCGCGTACGAGCCTTTATCACTACACAAACCGCAAACTTCAAAATCCCGGTCTTCCGTGATAATGCTAATTCAAACGCTCTGGAAGCCGGTGCCTGCACGAAACGGCCACCGCAATTTTACGCCGGACTCTTTCCCTCCGGCATCCCATAGTTCATATATACCTCTTGGTCCCTCGCGCAAGCTACCGGATACAATGGCAGCTCACTCCCTTTCCCATGATTGGTATTAGGCGGGAAGCTAATCTTCTCCCCAGGCACCACCTCATGGAAATACTTACACTCCAGCCCTCGCCCGTTCTTCCGCCGCCGCGGTTGACAGTACCCCTTACGGTACCAGTAGAAATAGATGCTCAGCCGTTCTTCGACGCGGTCCTCTTAGAGAGAAGACCCATGGCTGTTGACACCTAGGGGATGGCGGCCTTCTTGCTTCACGAGAAACAGAGGGCACCGAGGCATTTCGCACTCTGGGTTGTGGTACCGCAGGTTATACGGCCAAGCGACCTTTTCGCCGGGCACCATGCTGTGGAGATACGAGCAGGTGACACCGGGTTTGGGGTGGCAGGAGCCCTGGTGGTACCAGAAGAAACAGATTCCGGGGCCTGTGGAGGGGCGTTGCGGTGGTGGTGGTGCAAGATGGGCGAAGCCGTGGAGATGAGGTAGGGGTGCTGGGGGAGATGTGGTGAGCTTCGCGGGATGGTGGTGGGCTCGGAAGGCGTCGGCTTGGAACTGGAGACGGGGGCGCTCGGTGTTTGTGGCGGTGTCGTCGGGACCAGACGGTGTGCGCGTGCGCACTTGTGGGATCTTGGAACCTGAAAGAGGCATGGCTGCAGACTGCCAACGTGAACGCTTACTCCTCGCTTCATCTTCTAGGTGCCCAAGTGCTCGACGCTTACGCCCAACGTGGCTGATGAACGTCGGAGGCGGAAGCGACACGCGCGGCAAGCCTGGTGGTGACGCAGGGGGTGAGGACCTCGTCGTCGCCACGATCTCCTGCTTCCGAGCAGGCTCCCCATCTGGAGCACCGTCAAGCGCCCGGAGCTGACGAAACAGGTCGAACGTCTCCCTCCGGTCCTCCGGCGTCATGTCCTCGAGTAGGCGGCCAACCTCCTTGGGGTCCTCATATCCACATATGCAGGCTATCTGTGCATTTCGCCTCTCCCTAACGCCAGGATTCTTACCTCGCTTCCGCCGCTTCTTGTTCCGGGGTTCGGCGTCGAAGTCGCTTCCTGGGTCAACGGGCTTGGTATCTGGTTGCCCCTCGACGTGGGCAGTTAGGACCGCAGCATCGTGTTGCGCAGTGCCTTTGCGGTAAAGAGCTTTGGGTTCATCCTCGGCGATGAGGTGGTTCATCTGTGTGTTCAGGGAAGGGTCGTCCTCGATGAAAGCTTGCGGCCAGCCTGGCAGAGCGGAAGATGCCGATGAGGGATCGTCTTCCGGCGTGCTTGTTGCACCGGGGGCCGTTGTATCCCTATTTTCTAGGGCTAGGCGGGCCTTCGCGTTCTTCAATGCCTTGTTCTTCTCCTCGAGCGCCGTGTTCCGCGCTCCACGCTTTTCCTGTTTCCGCCCTACCCTTCCAGCTTCGGTGGTGCTGGGTTGAGCCAGCTCGCGCGCGGCATCCGTGTACGTGACGCGCGCTACAAGGGCGAGCCCCGAACAGGACGCTCGCGATGCCGATGGCGGCGTACCCGCCTGCACAGTCCGCGAAGACGACGCTTCCGAGGACTCCACTCCCAGTTCCACACGCGGAGCACCCGCATCGCCAAACTCGCCATCTTCCTCGCTACCCTCCGCATCAAACGGCCAGAAATCCTCTTCGCCCTCTTCTTCGGACGTCTCGCTGCCCTCTGGCTCCGAACCCTCTTCTCCGCTGCCGGACACCTCGTCCGCTTCCGTTCCCACACCCCCATCTCCATCTCCTTCGTCCGTACGAGGGTAGTTCTCCCGGATAAACTCCACAAGATCACTCCGTATCGGGCAGAACTTGAGCTCGCACCGCCGGCGCGAATGGTTATATCCCGGCGGCAGGGTAAGCGGCCAGTTGTGGTTGAGCTCGTGCTCGCGCGGGCACGCAGCGCCGCTCCGGCAGTGCCCGTGGTACCAGAAGATGCATGTCTCTTTTAGCTCGCGGCTTGGGGGCTTCGTGGGCTCCAGAGCGGCATTCGGTGGTGAGGGAAGGGCCAGTGTCGGGGACGGGCAAGCCGGACCGGAGTCTGGCGTGCGCGGTTCGGTGCAGTGGGCGGCGTACGTGCAGTGTGGAGGCAGTGAACAGGTGTGCGGGTTCGTGGGCTCGGGGTTCTCCGCGGGTGTGGGGGTGTCCCAGAGCGATGGGCACCCGCAGACGCTGCCCTGGAGGTCGAAGAGAGTTTTAGCGCGGGCGTCTAGGGTGCCGGGGCTGTGGGAGGTCTCTGTGGGAGGGGACGCCATGTTTGGTAGAGAGGTGCTTGGGGGTGTAGGGCTTGTGGGGCGGGTTCGCTCTGTGGAGAGGAGTGGTGCTTATATGGCAAGGGGACGAGCTTGGTCCAGATAAGAGTCGCTGTTGGAGCTGCTTGGCGGCGGAAAGTGAAAGGAACGGCCCGTGTCTGGATGCTCGGGAGTGAGATGTGAGAGGTTGTCCGTGGCGCGGATCCCAAGGGACACGGTAAGATGGCGCGATAGCGTGGGCGGACATGAAGCAAATGATAGAAGTATATGGTCAGAGGTAGCAAAAACCGTTGCGAGGTCCTTACTATCATGTGCTGCCCCAATACAAGGGGAAACGACTGCAGTAGCAACATAACAGAAAATCCGGCGATATATGCTGCTCTTAAAATATATCTACCAGATCCTCGCTACTACACCCGACGCAACCCGAATACCTAGATAAGCTCCGAGTCCAACCACCCCGAGGAAGATGCCCAACGCCCGCAAGTTTCTCGTCTCCACGCTGGATCCCCTCAGCTTGATGGCCCTCGGCTGCCCCATTTCCGTCACCGTGTCGTACTCGGGAACGTACTTGAAATCGAACGTCGTCTCTACCCCCGCAAGCCCATACTTGGCGTTCACAATGACATTGTAGAAGATACGCTTCAGCCGCTCCACATGCCCTTGATCCAGGCCTGGCAGCGCACGGTAGAAATAGCACACGCCCATGAAGAAGAGGCACTGGCCGGCCATGAGGGATGTATAGTACCACGACACACGGGGCAAGCCCAGCTCATCGCATAACTCGTTTCCGTTGAGCCATCTCGCGCTGGCAATCAGCATGTCAGGCGAGACGTACGTCGGCGGCTGGCCCTCGAGGCAGTGAATGATGTTGTTAGCGAGCACCCTCGACATCTCTGACGGGCGGACCTCGTTGTACAGCAGCGACTCCATGAGCGCCTTTGCCTTCTCCGTGGTCGCAAAGTGCTCGTGCGGCGTGCCCATGACGTACCCGATGTACCGCCAGAGCGCAACGTAGTCCCTTTTCTCCTGCTCGCGGAGAAAGATGCCCTGACGAGGGAAGCTGAGCCAGATCAGCGTCGCGCAGAACGTGCCGATGGTGGCCATCTGGTCGAGGTCGTTGACGGGGACGCCCCATTCCGCCAGGTTGAAGTAGCTCGGGCGCTGCGCTGCGAGCTTCGTGATGCGCTGGCGGACGGCGGCGTGGAGGAGCCGGACGCGGATGGACGACGCCCAGCCATCGCCGCCCGGCTGGATGGACTCGAGCGACTTGGTGCACTGGAGGATGTGCTGCGTTGTCTCGAAGAGGCGCCGCCGCGCAACGTTTGTCGAGAAGCCGCCGGTCCGCGCCAGCGTCTCGACTACGCGGGCTGCTCCCATGCCGCCTAGCAGCGACTGGTACGTGAGGCCGGTCAACGCAGGCCCGCCGTAGCGGTAGAAGACGTCTTGGCCGCGCTTTATTTGCGCCCAGTCTACCCACGGTGGGACGTGGTTCACCTCTTCCCAGAGCTCGTGGAGTTTCGGGTCAGACTCATGGTTATCTCTCAGCAGAATATAGAGGTCCCGCTGTGGCATAGGTTTTTCCTCTTTCTTTTCTTGGTCTGTATCTGTCATCCCAGTTGGCGTTGGATCTTGTCTCCGCGGAAGAGCTCCCGAGGCCGGTGGCGAAATCTCATTGAGACGGATGAGGCAGTCTTCCCCCAGCACATCGTAAGAGTGTTTGAGTGCCTTTGATTGTTCTTCTGTTAGGTGTGCGTCGGTCCAATCAAACTCGTATCCCCAGCAGCTAAGACGGTTAGCGAGGTACAGCTCACGGGTGACTGCACTAGTGTAGACGTTACTATTTGGTGTTCTCGGTGCGCCGCCGGAAAGGATTGTAGAATGCCATGTTACAAGAAGGGAAGATGATATGACATAAAGAGGAGGATGTTGTACCAATTTGGGAGTAAGAATGGCTATAGAATATAGTGGAAAGAGGTCCTACAACGCATGCGCAAGCATCTCGGCAGTTTGTCAGATGTTACCGAGGAGCCCGGACCAAGTTCGGCAATAGTGTTTCCGGTTTGAGTATGGATACGGAGTGTGATTTGACCCATAGCCGGCTATTGCTCTTTTGTCTACCATCCCATGCTGAAACCGTGGTGAATAAGTGGGGAAGGTTGCGTGACGTCAGCCCCATCCGCGCCACAGCATCAGCCACAGCTTGGCGTGGCATGGATCCAGAACATCGCGAAAAAGCTGCGAGCCTCCTATTCTGTCCTTGACCTCCCATGTATTGCTACGCCTGCTCACGAAGGACACTCGGCCTCTTCTTTCGCTCGATCCTCGATAGCCCAAGCGGGGCCCTCAACAGCGTAAGGCATACGCGCCACACTCCGCCTTCAAGATTCTTCTCCGCCGCGCATCGGTCGCAATCAACCCTAGCAGCCGCAGACAATGTGAAGCCCTTCGGGACAAACAAGTCAAAAGCAGTGGAAGGCGCACCAACTGCTGAGAAAGAACGTCCAGCATGGCAATTAGAAAAGGAAGCATCGAAGCTCAAGCTCAACGGCGAAGCCTGGAATCCCCGCAAGAAGCTCTCACCCGATACCATGGAAGGCATACGACACCTGCACAAGACGCAGCCCCAGAAGTTCACGACGCCCGTACTCGCGCAGCACTTTAAAGTCTCCCCGGAGGCCATCAAGCGCATACTGAGGAGCAAGTGGCGGCCTACAGACGAGGAGCAGGAGGACAGGCTGCGGAGATGGGACAAGCGCGGCGAGCAGATATGGACAAACCTTGTTGAACTGGGAATCAAGCCGCCAAAGAAGTGGCGAGAGATGGGCGTCGGGCGGGCGAGGAACGGAGAAAAACCGAAGTGGAAGTCACGGTCGAGGAACACGGTTGCCGTGCAAGACAGCGTCAGCGACCGGGATTTTGGCTGGGACGAGGAAGATTTGATACCCATTGTAGACGGCAGATCCACAACGTCGCCGTCTCGTAGGGCGAACGTACCTTTTTCGCATCGCATCGGAGTGTGATGTGGGACGGCACGCGCGGATACAGAAATCGGGTCTTGGTGGCAGCCGTTATTCTGCGTCCGCACAAGCGGCTGCCATCGCTCAGGGCGGCAACCTGACTACCTACGCCGTCGCCACGAGTGCCTGAGTCGTCGCTTGAAGTAAGGCCACGCATGATTGGCAACAGTATATATGCTGAAGAATAGGTCAGCTAGGCCTACAGATATATCGTGCCCAATCACCAGGCACGACATTGCCTTGAACCGTGGCATCGCCAATAGAAGATCAACGATCATGAGGGGAGAACTTGGTGTCCGGGGCCATACTAGAATCGAGGCGTTGCTGGATCTAAGCTTTATCTAGAGCCGAAACTACCGGCGCCCTTAACTACCTTAACTAATATTATAACTTAATAACGCCTTTAAAATATTTATAATTTAAAATTTTAATTAATTTTTAGCTATTTTATAAGTCTGTTATATTGGATTTTTATTTTTATAATATTTTACTCTATCTCTTTAATTAATACTATCTTATAAACTCTTTTTATAGATTTATATTTTATAAAATTAACCTATTTTCTCTACTACCCTTATTATTTTTAAATATTTTTTAATTATTACTTTAGTTACTTATAAAATAAAATCTATTATATAAAAAATTTATATATATATATATATACTACGTATTTTTTTTATTATTTATTAATTTACTATTATATCTACGTATCTTTTTACTCTTTACTATTTTTATTTATAATTTTAATCTTCTTTTTAAGATCTACGTTAAAGTATAAAAAGTTTTATATAATTACTAGGATTTAGCGCGTAACTTATCGGGTAATTAATACTTTTGTTAATAAACTTTTAGCAATAACCACTGTGCAAAGAGTTCAACGTTTGTTGCCGCAGTCTTTGGATGAGTATAGTGTGTCATGATGTGCATTTGTTGCCGCGCGCTAGCGACTCTGGGGGACCATTTCTCACTGTGTCCCTGTCCTATGGCCACTTTTGGGACTCCCCTCTCTAGATAGCAATGCAGCGTGCTACTTTTGTGCAGTCTAATAGCTATCTAGCCGGGCACGGGGTCACTGTAGTCATGTGATCGTCTTTGGGTCGGTTCAGTCAAATTGTTTTGTCCTCGCGCGCTTCGCGAAGCGAAGGGACAACTCGGTACGGAAACGCGTTGACTCTGGGCCGCTTCTCGATTAATCATGGCTCCAGGGCTCGACGCTCTGTGTGCATTACGTGACTGCGGGAAATTTGCGCTCCTTTGGGAATACCTCCGGACCAGGGTGCTGTACACAAAGCCTACTTGTTAACTTTAATTAGAACCGTATTTACAGAAGCTTTAGAATCTTAAGTGCTCTAGGCGTTCATGCTGCAGCGTGGCGCACGCTTGGAATATTCCAACCAATCACGGCTTAAGGAAGCTCGATCCAGCGCCAGTGATTGGACGGGCATAAGCAAGGCAGGGACTGGTATGACTTGACAAACAAGTGAATAGATGCGACCTGAATCAATCCCTGCTGTAGCTCTTTCGATTCGTCTTCCATTCGCATAATGTGGGCTAACACTATCTAGGTAAGGATTAAACTAATCGAGTCATAGGCCAGCAAGGCGCTTAGCGCGTTCGCTTACAGTATTCCCGGAGGCAATTTCTGGCGACTGATATTTATTTCAAGTATTTTGAGGATTAAATTGACTGCGAGCCGCTCCTAAAACTTTGTTCACCCGTTGAAATCTACACTAGGAAGAACTGCCTTCGGGGTGTCGCTCGTATTTCCGCCATGTATGGGATCGACTATTTTTGGGGCGGGCAAGACTGCCATGTGGAATTCGAGCGACACCCCGCAGGTACACCATGCCTCTCCATCGGGACGTCGGATAATCACTGGATTTGTCATCCTTCAAGGAGACTTTCCGTTCTAATATAATAACTCTGCGGGAGTGAAACGGTAAATAATGTCAATTCGCCCCGGGGCCACATGTCACTCACGTTACTTAGACTTTTAAACTAAACTTAATTAAATTTACACTAATCCTAATATAGACTAATTTAAGCTTAATTTAGTCTAGTCTAAATAATATTATGTAAGTTTATATTACTAGCAAGTTCTAATAGCACGTGACCTAATGTGGCGAATTGACATTATTTACCATTGCGACCACAGTAAGTTGTGCGGTTGAGTGCAGGTGAGCTAGATTACTGTGCTTGGATACCTAAACGTTCTCACATTCTCCTTTACCGTCCAACCACCTAAAAATTCATGCCCATAATGTTCAGTGATGCCCCAAGTACAAACCATATCGGTCAGTGAAGTGCCGATATGGTTTCGTCCTGCAGCAGTACGCTAAAGTACGCTAATCGGCTGAGCTAACACCGCATGGTCTTTCCATTGTCCGAAAGTTTGTACCCTCGGGCAAGCACGGCGTTTTCCTTAGCGTGATAGTTTTGCTAATAGAATAGCGTTCTTCGCCAGATAGGAACCGTATTCAAAAAAATTTCCTGCAGTTATGAGCTGATTCTTTATGCGTGTAGGTAGATCTCACCTCATTTGTCACCAGGCCACAGTGCGGATCCCGATGTCGCTCGTCAGTAGAATAACAGGAAGAGCCCTTTCCTGCGGGAGTCGCCCTTTATCGTAGTGTTGAGGTTATTATCTATAGTACAGATTACTCGACCCTACCGTCGCCCTATTAAGCCGCTCCAGTTTTATATACTTATCTAGTGCACCCTTTAGTTATCATATAATCGTTATGTTGTAATCTGTGCTAGTTGTCGCATGATTCTGTTCAGGTGGGTAACGACGATAAAAGAGATCTAGGATGACAGGCGAGGAGTTTGGGCGCTGATTTGCCGGCATGACCTCTTGAGCCCCGGATTGACTCGCAGACGCATTCCAAGCCCCGTATTTCGAGTTGTGCTGTCGGACAATTCTTTCGAGCCGAGGTATTGGGTGCCGAGAATGCATGCACGAGTCAAGACCGGGTTATCGTTGGGGGAGGACCTGACGTTAGCTCTCGAACCCTTGGCCCGTGGCACGGAAAAAGAGCGGGGGCAAGCGTGTGAATCGTACGCAGAGGATCATACGAGGCGAGTGATTGGTACGGAGGTAGTTAGAGTAGAGTTATCATGGATCATCATCTGAGAACGGGGTCCTATGGGTATTCATTGGGCGCGTTGTGGAAAATGTGGCAGGCGCGAGCCGCGTGACCCAATGCGCCGGACTGGAGGTCAGACAAATCGTCCTTGTGCAGGACCCATCGAAGCGAGCGGGAGCTTTTTACCTGATGTACAAGGTTGTCCAGGGTTGACGGCCCACGATAAGGGACTACCGAGGTCGACGTCTCTGATGTGAACGGGTTGCAGCCAAATCTTCAAGGACAGACCATACACCAGCTGCGGGCAGCTTTAAAGGGCATCAGTTATCCGTTTGAGAAAACGTCCTACAATGCCCGCGACTGGAGTAAACGGAGATGTTTGGATAACGCATTCTCATTGGCGGAAAGGCGTCCCGCCTATAGCAGCGCTGGCTAGATTTTGGCACAACATGTTACTCCCCAAGTACAAAGTACATATATGCGATAAGCTACGATGCTTTGAGAACAAGAAGCCTTCTCATACTCTTCTAACGGGAAAGTTGTTGGGAGGAACGTACATCGATAATGCCTGAACAGCCGTGCGTTGCGAAGGATGGGCTGCGGAGACTTGGGTACATGGGATCAAATCCTGAAACGAAGCATATGTGGCAGAAAGTACGCTTGATGGCTGGGCCTTGAAGCTATTCCCTTCGCTCGGTGGGCGAGGTGCACCGTACAGGTCAGAGTACAGTGAAGTACCGCGTTTGTGGCTGACATTGGCTGCGGCACACAGAGCCATCGGGTACCCCATTCCCCGCGGCCAATGAGCGGTGACGACTTTTTGGCGGGTCACCCTCAACCTTACCGGCGCCTCAGATACTGACTGGGCCAAGCTTTCATCTCTTAGCGATCAAGCCTGCCGATCTTAGCCATGCGCAAATGCGCTGCATCGCCGTCCACGTCTCATGAACTACAACTGTGAAGACGCTGTCCCCAGAAAACCATACAGAAGGCTTCCACAATGTCGTCCAACACACCAGCTCCACCGTCCGGCCCGAACAGCAGAAAGGTCGCAATTCCTCGCCTTCAACGAACCGGCCAGTCAAAGCCTCCCCAAGACCGGAGGAGGGTGCCCCGGGCATGCACAGTCTGTCGCTCGCACAAGATCAAATGCACTGGGCATGTTCCCCAGTGCAAGCATTGCGAGACGACCGGCCGCGAGTGCATATACATCATGCCTCGCAAGGACCGCCTCAAGGGGTGGGTTGCAAAGTCCCGCTGTGTTGCAAGTCACATGTGGCTGACGGAGCCAGCGTGACCGAACGATGCATACAGATGGCTGGATTGCTGCGGAAACTGCGCGGTTTTGCCGACGAGGAGGACAGCTCACGCATAGGGGAGCTTATCGAGGCCGTACGTATTGCCATCGGTCAATCTCTTGCTGTATCTTTGATCCTGGAGCGCCATTGGGGTTCGTTCCCGTCAAAGGGCTTTGGGTATCTGCGTTGACTCTGCCATGGTTTCACGCTAACATACCACCAGACCGAAGAGGACATGGTCGATTCCCGTCAGACACAGTCGAACGCTGACACCAACGACGACGACTCAAGAGGATCCGGGGCTGGCTTCGATAGCATACCGCTCGAGCAGTTGCAGAGGCTGAACACCGAGTCGTTAGACCTCCTCGACGAGAACCTGCATGAGAACGATCAATCGCGCGCTACCGGCTTCGTAGGGCAGAGTTCGGAAGTGCAGTGGCTCCGAACATTCCTCCTCCTGGAACGCGTTGACCAGGAAATGACGTCCGAAGGAGAACCTCCTTCTATCGCCGTCAACAACGAGCAAGTGCGCGCCGTCACCTACTACCTGGACCACGAGAGCATCGAACTAGGATTTCAAATCGATCCATACGGACTCCCCGCAGTCGATTTAGTTGAGAGCTTGCTGTCCGTTTATATGGACAAGGTGCACGACTCCTTCCCAATTCTTCCGCGGAGACTCTTCGAAACCCAATGCCGGAAATACTTCGACTCATTCAAGTATGGCTCACCACCGCGGCTCAACCCAAAATGGCAGGCCATCTTGAACTTGGTCTTCGCGATCGGGGCAAAATATTCGCACCTCTTCAAGAGCAGCTGGCAGGCAGACGTACGAGACCACTACATATATCGAACAAGGGCCTGCATCTTGGCATGGAATGATTCCAGTCTCGAACAGCATCCGGACCTGCCGCAGATTCAGGTCGCCGGTCTGCTAGCGTTCTATTACCTGTCGGTCGGACAGGTGAGCCGGTAGGTAACCCAAACCAAAAATGAAACTGGCGGGCTAAGAGTCCATAGTGCTTGGACAGTTGTCGGCACGGCGCTTCGCTTTGCCATCGCTCTTGGCTTACACGTCCGCAACGAAGATCGGACCGCTTCAGGTTCGAAGCGGGAGGTGCTGATTCGTGTATGGTGGAGTCTGTACCACCTCGAACGGCAGATCTGCATCATGACAGGCCGACCCAGCATTGTCTCGGAACGATCCTGTTCTGTCCCCTTACCGGCTCCTTTTTCGGAACAACAAATAATGGAAGATGTCAACCTCGTGGAAAATCTGCGGAGGTCCAGTGTGGCATCAATGGCATCCCCTGTGCCCCCCAGTCACCCGCTCCTCGGGTCTTCTTCCATGAGCAATGTAGGCTTAGGGGAAGGATCTCCACGTTCTGGCGTGATGGAAGCAAACTCGGGATCGTACTTCGAAGCCGTAATACAATTGTCTACCATCACACAGAGCATCATGACGTCGCTTTATACGGCTGGAACAAAGATTCGTTCTCCTGAAAGTCTCCAACAGGATATCGCCCAGCTTGGCCAACGGCTTGACGACTGGGTCACGAAGCTCCCGAGCGAGTTTAATTTCCAAACGCGTCGTCCTAGTCCGATAGCGCCGCAAACTCCTCTGCTTCGCGAACGCACGTTGCTGACTTTCCAATTCTGCAGCGCTAAGATCTTGTTGACGCGCCCTTGCTTAGGTAGTTTTAGGGAGACTGGCAAGCCTACCCAGCAGGCAACGGCATCGGTCGAATTTACTCGGCGGATGGCGGGCATATGCGTTGACACGGCCAAGGCTGCCTCAGATCTACTTCCAGACCAGCCTTATCCTCATTTCTTGTTCGAGTTCGGACCGTGGTGGACAGCTGTGCACAACCTAATGCAATCGCTTGCTGTACTTCTCCTTGCTCTTTCTTATTCTTCAGGAGCGCTCGAAGACAATGTCACTCTCGTTGAGTATTGCAAAAAGATCATCCGCTGGCTACGCAGCATGGATGATCCTCTGGCCGAGCGGGCATATCGAGTGGCTCTGAATTGTTTTAAAATGATTGCGAATCGCCTCTCCACTCCTGTGTCCGACGAGCTGCGCCGGCTGCCGGTGCCCAGTGTAGAGCATGATTTCGAAATGCAGCCGGTACATCCTGGGGCGCTTCCAACGGTCCCGAATATGGCATATGCATACGCCAGCATGCCAGACAATTCCTTTGCTTACGCCTCCTCGGTGGCTGGCGGGTTGTACATACCTCCGACGGACGGACGGGCCTACAACGAATCATTTTACCAGCAGTATCAGGGCAATCCTTGAGTCAACTGCTTCTTGAACGCTGTTCCACATCACCCTCCCGGGTTCACAGCGTATTCCCAGCTTTTTCACCGATGCCGTATGGGAAACAAGCGATGGGGCGGATGATGTACAGGCAATATCCCTGGCATCGGGCGGTATATTCCATAACGACGAAATACGAATGATGAGCAAATGATTCGAATAGTCGGTAGAGATAGATAGCAACGATGGTGATGTACGACTGGGCTGAACTGTGAATGACGGAAGGTAACTAGGTACAAATGATATGGACTCTTATCTTAGACGGCGCACGGGCGCTCATTCTCCGTGTACAACAGTGAAATCTGGGATCCGGAGTCCTTATATGCTTTCGTAGCCGCGGGTATGTGTACCGGCACGGCGCTACGTAATCATGGTGGTGGGACACTGCATGTGCACCTATCCGAGCCAGTCAGCTTAGTGATATTTGCATACTACCTTTTTCTACGGGCTGTACGCAACGTCTATATCACCATAAGACGTAATATACTACGCGTGTTTTCTGCTCCGTAGAAGTACTTATCGTCTAAGCCTATGGCGATGTCGAGTGGTAATGGCAAGTGTGACTCCGAGGTCGTCGCGGACACTGTCCTCGTGGATGGTACCGGGAACCTAAGTAAACTTCGGTACGCTTGTGGACCTCAACATATAATAAACAGTTATAACAGAACTTTGTTAAGTATATTCTTCTCCTTGTTTCGTTAGCGACTGTAGTACGCTTCGAGGGGTACTTTCTTACCCCCAGTTTATATATATCCTTGGTTCCGTGTTCCGTTAACCGTGGTAATGGCGCGCACGATAAGAATATAAAGTAATATAAAGTCGCGGAGCTTTTACTCCTTATTCAGCACACACCCCGGGACTCAAGCGTGGCTCCGAGCTATGGGAGTCGGTCCATTGCGACGAACAAGGATAGTTGTAGTGAGACAATCGTAGGGTTGAGTTGCGTTAAGCAACCATTTAACCAGCCGATTTGCGAGGTTGTGCAAAAGTAAGCACGCCCGCTCCCTTGGTACCTGCAGGCGTAACTCCAAGCATGACCGGATGTACGCGCCGTGGCCCATAGCAGGCGATCAGCAAGCAGGGCACATTTATCGCGCACATTTGGGGAGGTCCGTACATCGTGAGACTCATGAACACGGCCAGACGGAGAAGCGGGTTATGTTATATCGTTGGCCTCGGCTCGTTCTGCGTTTTCTCGTAGGACGGACTTCAACTTCGCTCCCGGTCTGCGGTGACACAGATTTTCTGCTCAGTGTGAGTGCGAGAGAAGAGGAGCCAAGTGTTTCGTTCGCCATACCTGGGCCACAGCATCGGCCAGAGCAATGCAATGTCCAGGTATGCATGCTTCGTCTGATTTTCGGTGCGCCCTTTTGCGTAATCAAGGTGCTGCCAATTGTGCTTGTCTGTTGCATGATCTGTTCAGGTCGTTCACGCCGACAAAGGAGGAACGTACCTCGTCCGAATCTTCAGGGCTCAGGGACTACGCCGTGACATGGTGGGCTCTCGTAGGGCATTCGTGCCAAGCAAGTGTATGTCCCATTGTAGGAGGGATTTTCAGCATAAGATCGCTCCGCGGATGCACACATACATAGAAGTGCCTTCTATACCTAGGTATATGTCTCTAAGGATAGAGTCGCTCTCAAGGGTTTCGGATGGTCTCCTCCAGAATGACAAGGTTAAGGCCCCACCTCGTTGTGACGTGTTTATGAGAGAAGTCAAACAAGGACTAGGTATAATGAATAGTCTTATCGCGCTAGCGGTTTCGGGCAGGAAGACGCTCAGGTGTCACAGTGGGGAGCGGCTCGAATCGAGATCTTCGATGGGGTATTGTAGTCAGAGCTCGTTCGTATCGAGGTGCTTCTTTGACCGTTGCTGCCCAAGTGCATGGGGATGGTTCCTAGGTGGGACTGCCGTGCTTTCTCGCTCGCTGCCTCGCTTGTGACCATCCCCTCTTCACCGTACGCGGCCGTGGCCATCCGAAAGCGATCATCCGGACTTCAAAATCATCAGTCAAATCATCTTACTGCAGCTCCAAGACTCTTTTACGAAGGCTAGGCATACTGAATACCAGCAAAAACCACCTCCAGGCTGGTGGTCAATGACGCCCGCAGACAGTGTGCAGTGAGGAGTTTCTGCGACCGCTTCCCGAGCAGTGCTCAAGTTGGCTCGAGGCCTAATTAAGGGGTCTGCGTCAAAAGGCCGACATTAGTTTGATCAGTGAACTCGAGACCCTTCGCCCGCTCCTCCCTCGCGACGCACCTTTTAAGCAAGGTACTCCCTCACCGCCGCCCGCTTTGCCCGACGAACCACGATCGAGACCGATATCGCCTCCACGCCACGAAACAGCATCAGTTATCCGTCATACCACACGTCCATCGGCTTTCGAAGCTCATCGACCGTCGGTATAAGGGTACTGCGTCATGTGCTGCAACAGTGCTCGGTGTAGCCTTCATCATGAGGGCTCGTTTACCGCCTTGTACGCCGCGCTTGCGATTTCTCAACGAGCGCCCACGATACCTATGGGGAATACGAACGTATAATGCTTGAAGGTTGCTGCACATGGAGTCACGGACATCACCGACAACTACAATAGCCGACGGCGAGACAGGGTGCCTAGGCTGAGCTCAACCAGACCCGCTCCTGGATCTACAGATACACGTGGCGGACGTTGAGAGCTTCGAAGCTCCCATGCCAAAGCCGGATTGCTCTCCTGCTGTACACGCACTATGCTCACAAGCAGCCGCACATATATATACACGTTCCAAAGGGAAAGAAGATCTCGATCCGGACAACAGATTGATTTGGGAAAAGGATATGCTGAGAAAATTCTGCACACTTAAGAAATGGGGAGGTGTTCGCCTTGATTTGCCATCGTCTGGATCTCGTTACGAGGTTCGTTACGAAGTTCGTTACGAGATTGGCTCCCTTGCCACGCCACTTCCGGCATCGATGTAATTTTACTTATGGTCATCCAGTAGGCCTGTGGCTATGGCTGTGTGTGGCTGCTATGAATAGATATCTGTCACGTGATTGATGACGTATTCTCGGAATATGCTTGCCCCGCTTATCCTTTTGCTCTGCCTTTTTCTACAGGCATCAGACAATATGTCAAGCACTAATCCCGAGGAAAGAGTTCTCGATTCGCCATTCGATGTATTTGCAACCACGTAGGTGTTCTGGGGTATCTTATTGGTCCTTACTAATATGATAGTCTCCTCCCATTGTATTCGGGTCCTCAAGTTACCATTCGCATCGGATCTACAAGCCGCGAATACAAGCTCTCGAAGACACTCCTCTGCAAGCAGTCCCCATATTTCGCGGCTACATTTGAAGGAGAATTTCTGGAAGGAGAAGAGCAGTCAACAACCTTGACTGAGATAGATGACGTCGTCTCAGTCCGGAGTTTCGAGCTACTACTACAATGGCTGTACCTCGGCAAAGTTGTTTTTGGCAACTTAACACCAAAGGACACAATCACTGCTGCTATCGAATTCGTCAGAATTGCAGACATGTGTGGTGTTACTGGCATGGAGACTCCGATGGCTGAGTATATTAAGGCTGTCATCATACACAATCCCCCCCCAGGCTCCGACACCCTCTTCAGAGGTCCTGATACGAACACCTACTACCTCACATCCAAGCATATTTTTTCAGGGGCATCTCTACCTGAAGAACATCCAGTGCGGAGGCTGTTAGCTGCTGCAGCGGTTGAGGGATATCTCCGAGATGATAATCACAAATTTTTGAAGGAAACTCAAGAGGTTACCAATTTTTCAGCTGACCTTCTTAAAGCGGTAAAGGCTACGCTCAAAAGCGCAACATCTGGCTATGGTGGTATTAGGGTCAATGATCCCCTTAGTGGAGAGCATGTGTATCTTGTGGAAAAGTAAAGGATCTACTTCGCTTTAATCAAGACTCAATACTTCTTCTAGTGTTAAATATTGGTCGAACAGAACAAAATGAGATGGGTGATTTGTTGGATACGTGTCGGTGATGTCCAGTTCCTCCCTGAGTTGCGGGATAGGTTCTAGATACAGCAGGACTACCGTGTTGCGACAGTCAGTGCGCAGAGACAGTTAATGCGCACCCTTTTACTAGTAAATTTTAAGAAAATTACTAACTTTAAAGTCTTATAACTTTATATTTAAGTATTATTTTTTAATTATTTTTTCTAAAATATATATAGTATAGTATTTGTATTAAAATTTTAAAATAAAAATATATATATTATATATACTAAATAATAGTATATATATACTCCTCCTTTTTCGAACCCCTTTTGGTCGCCCCGAGCCACTACAGCCACACTTTTTATTCGATTAATATATAAATATACTAATAAAAGTATAAATTATAAATTAGAAAGGTATATATTTATACTAGTAAAAAGATATTTTTTAAACCTAATAACTTTATAATTACTTTATAATAAATTCTTAAAACTTTACAATATATTAATTATTTTATATAAAATTTATATTTATATTTATTAATCTATAGGTCTTCTTATTTATAAAATATTTAAAATATTTAAAATACGTTAATTTTTCTTTATTAAAAAGGCTAAACTTCTTATTTATAATAAATATAACTTAGTAAGTCTAGTTATACGTTCTATATAAAACTATTAATATATTATAAAATATAAAGAATTTAATATAAAGTAATTATAAAGTTATTAAAATTTAAAAATACTACTTTTATTAATAAAAGTATATATATTTTTAATTTATAATATATATCTCTATTAGTATATATAATATATATTTTTTTATTATAAATATTTACTAAAAATTCTCTTCTATTTAAATCTTAAAAAAGAATAAAAAATAATTAATTAACGTACTTCGCGAGCTATATAAAGCCGTAGTACAAAATAAAAAAATAGTATTTAAATATAGAGTTATATTATCTTAAAATAGTTTATATATAAATATAGTTAATATACGCCCTTTTACAGTACTAGTAAATTAAAAAAAAATACTAACTTTAAAGTCTTATAACGTTATATATAAATATTATTTTTTATTATTACTTAAAATTTAAATAGGAGAATATTTTTATAAAAGATTTATTATAAAAATATATATATTATTTATACTAATAGAGATATAAATTATAAATTAAAACAATATATACTATTATTTAGAGTACGTATATTTTTTAAACTTTAATAACTTTATAATTACTTTATAATAAATTCTTAAAATTTTATAATATATTAATAGCTTTATATAGAACTTATATTTCTACTAGCTAAGTCTTACATATTATATATAAATAGTAAAATATCTTTATTAGTAATATATTAAAGTGTTATAGGTATAAAGGCGCCCCTTACTTAAGTGCGAGCGCTAAAACAGATACGCCTATACTAATAAAGCTAGCGTCTTAGTATATACCTTTACCTTACTTTAGAATACTTAGTAAGCTCCCTATATATAAATTTTTATTAAATATTAATATTTAATATCTATTTTTTAAATTTTTATAATATAATCTACGTGTCCCTTTACGCCTATAAATAAGGCGCTTATAAAATAATACTTTATAATAAACTACGTAAGCGCTAAATTCTAAAGAATTTATATTTTATTAATTATATAGCCGCAGTAAACTAATTCTCTATACTATATAAAATACCTATTAGTATAGATAAGATAGTAAAATTTTATATAAAAACCTTATTTAAATAAACTAGTAATAGCGCTGTTTAAAAACTAGTAAGTAATAGCGTTGCTTATAAATTAGCTAGTAATAGCGCCGCTAAAAAGTATAATACCTAAAAGTTAATCTAGTATACGCTAGCTAATAATATATTATATAATTAATTAAATAAATTACCTTTACTATTACTACTGCGATCGCCTAATAAAGTAAAAAAAGTTATTTTTAAGTTTAAAGTTAGTAAATTTTATAAAAGCGTAATTACTAAACTACTAAATACTTTTTATAAGTTTAGTAAATAGTTTATAAACAGTCCTTTTATTAAAAAGATTAAAAAGAATCTAATAGTAAATATAAGCAAAAAACCTTTAAAAATTAGTTATTATAAAAATAGCTTTAGTATCTTTTACCCTATTCTGCTAAACGTTAATAATAATAATAATAATAAAAATTTTAATACTATAACTATTACTAGTTAACCTATAATAGACTAGTAATTATAATATAGCTTTATAGTTAACTATAGGGTATTTATTAAGTAATCTAAGGCTATAAAAGCTGATGTTTTATTATTTATTAGAATAGTTATTACGACTAATAAAGAATACTTTAAAAAAAATTTAAGTATAAATACCTTATCTTAGCGCATACCCTATCTAATAAATAACTTATAAATAAATACGTTATCGCTACTATCTTTTTATTAATAATTTTTAAGTAAGTATTATAAAATACTTAGAAAATTAGTTTATTACTATTTTAAAGTATTTCTATTATTAGAGTATATTATATAAAAACTTAGATATAGCTAAGTAAATAATTAAACTTATAAAATAGTTAAAAGTAAAGGCGTAAAAACTATAATATATTACTAAAATAAATATAGCGCAACTAGAGCTATATATTTAATAATAAAAATAATATTTTAATAGCGCCTCTTAATTAGTTACTTATATTTATTAGGAGTATAATAATATAAGAAATAACGTATATACCCTATAGAAGGAACTAAATACTAAATAGTAGTATTAATTAACTACTAATAAGGCTCTTAGTAAGGTAATCTAATATAGTAATAAATATAAGTAATACTCTATTATAGTAATTTAAATAGCGCGTAAACTATAAGATAAACTAAAATACTTAAAAATATTAGTAAAAGCTCTTTATAGTATTATAGCTAATAATAAATTTTTTAAAAAAAATAAAAAGTATAAAAAGAATAATAAAATAAAAAGTAGAGAATAGTGCTATATAAGTTATTATAAGCTTTTATATTCTTAGACCCGTTTAATAATAATAGTAGTAATAACTTTAGTAGTTTTAATAATTTTTCTTATTATAGTAACGTAGAGTTAATTTTATCTAATAAAGCTTACTCTATATTTTATAAAAATTAATAGTAACGTAATAGTATACTAGTATTAGTAGTTAGTACTACTATTTTTTAAAAAAGCGTTATTTAAATAATAGATAAAAAGATATTAATAAGTTTAGCAGCGCCGCTGACAAGAATCTAAATATATAAATTAAAAACGTAGAAACAAAGTTTTAGTAATTATATAAGCTCTTTCCTAATAAGTAGTTTAAAATTAAGTATCTCTATTAAGCGTATAAAAATTATGTATTTATTTATATCCGTAACTGCGCTATTATAATATTAGATAATCTATATTAAAGTATATAAGAACTATATAATAACTTATAAAAGGTATTTAGTTTAATTAATTAATAACTTACTATACTTATAAAATTTAACTTTAGTAAGTTATAGTAATATAATAATAAACCCTTTAATAAATAGTTAGCGCGTTTTAAAGATAAGGTGACGTAAATATATTTAAAACTTACTTTAATAAAATTTAAAGCTATAACTAATTTTAATTTATATTTAAAAGCTGCCGCGATAAGCGTAGCCCTAACTAATAAAATTTAAATATAATTTATTTAGCAACTATCTTAATATAAGACTTTTAAAAACGTTACTTATAGGAAGCCTAGAAAGAAAAATAGGAAAAATAATAAAAATAATAAAAAGTTTTTATAAACTAGCGCTCCTATTAGTAAGAAATCTAATCTTAATAATATATATAACTTTATTTTTAACCTAAATTATCGTTTATTAAAAAAGTTTTATATAGGTTAAACTAAGAAAATATATATCTATTATTTAAGGCCTAGCTATATACTTAATTAAAATTAGCCTAATTTTTATAAAAAGGGCCCTATAGCCTTAGTACTAGTTAAATAGCTCTAAATAATAAATATTTATAACACTAATACTAACAACGCCTATAATAGTAATTATAATATTAGGTATTAGGAAAAAGTATAATTTTTAAAAATAGTTATTTTTAAACACTCTTATCTGCGTATAAGAAAAAGATTTTTAATATTTTTTAGTATTATTTTATAATAGAACGACGTGCGCCGATAAGCTAATTAAGCTTATAATTATTTTTTATTTTATTAAGTAATATTTACTATATAGCTTATAGTTTATAAAAATAATTTATTACTATTGCTGTATACAGCGCGATAAATTATTTACTTAATTATAATAAAAATTTACTAAATAAGCTACTTTATAGCGCTTAGATAAAACTAAAAATATAAATTAATATACCCAATAAAATATTAGTTACTACGCGCGTTCTTTTAAATAGTAGCTATACTAAATAGGTTATTAGTACTAATTTTATACGTGCCTATAAGCTCTAAATAATTATAGCGTTGAGCCCTATTGTTTTAAAACTTACTAATAGTAATATTATAAGTAAGATAATATATATAGCTAAAGTATATATAGTAATTAGAGAATATATTAGTAAAAACTAGTACTAGATTATAAATATTATTAATTATAATGTAATAGTTAGGTAATTATAACTTAAAACTTATAATCCTTTATATAAATAAAATAAAAAAATAATAATATTTAAGTTAAACCATTACTGCAGTAACTATTTATACTAGTTTTTACTAGTTAAAATAATATATAACTAGTATAGTAATAGTTACACTAAAATAATAAAACTAAAAAATAAAAACAGTATTAATATAGTAATTATTTTAATTAAGATTACTATAAAAATAGCTTATTATAATTTAGACTTTATTATTTAGATAATACTAAAAGACTAGATATAGTTTAAAATAAATAATAACGCGAATACTGTCTAATATACTTATATAATTTTTATAAAAACTAAATAAATTACTACCGTAATTACGTAAGCTAACTTTAATAAATTTTATTTAAAACTTAATTAACTACACCCTATAATTAATAAAATTAAATAAAAATTATTAAAATAATTCTACTATATTACTAATGTGGTAAACTAGATAATACTTATTTTTAGAGTAAAAGATAAATTAATACTATTTATAAGATAAGACGATCGAGATTAAATATATATATAATAGGTAAGTAATTAGGTAATTTAGTTATATAATTAACCCGTAATTAAAAAAGGTATATAAGTTTTAATATTATAACACACCCTCTAGATAAGCTGCGTATTAATAGTAAGCCTATTTAGAAATTACTTAAAATAAATTCTATTCTCTTAATACCCTACTATAAAGCTCGCAGTATATTTAATTTATTTTATTAAATTTTTTTTTATAAATTTAGATACTATTTATTCTTATAGTAAGTCTACAGCTAAATAATCTATTTAGTTAATTACTTATAGCGGCTTATTTCGTCGGTTCGTTCTAAGTAAAATTTATTTTTTATATTATTTTATAATTAGCTATTATTATTTTTTTACTTAATTATACCTTCTATATTTAGTAAATAGGTAATATTATAGGCGTAGTAGATAAATAGTAAATTATATAAATAAAAGCGGCTTTACTGTGCTAGTTAAGTATAATAACTCCTTAAATTATTTTTTTTTCTTCTTTTTAGTTTATAATAATTTTTACTATAGTAGGTAATACTGCTATTATTACTCTATTTTACCTATTTAAGTATTACTAACTAATTATAGGGTACTTCTAAACGTTTTAGTATTTACTTTTTTAGTTATATTAAGTAGTAATATAATAGTCGTGATTATAGCGGTTATAGTAGTTATAATAATTATAATAGTTAATTTATAAAAGCTATTTTTTTTACTAATTTTTTTAAATTAAATAACGACAATAATAATAATTCTTTAGTCTTAGACTATAATAAAAAAGAATAGAGTAATAGTAGTTAAATAATTACTAAAAATAAAAAAAACTACTTTCTAAGTTTAGTAAATAGCTTACTTTAAACTATAAAGTTTATATATATAGCGCTTTATCTCGTAATTTAATAGAAACCTATTTTAAGAATTTTAATTCTATAGATACGCGTTACTATTATTATATAACCTATATATATAATTTACTATATATTTTATTAATTATATTTTTATTATATATTACTAATTATTATAGTTCTATTAGCACTTATACTATTTATATAACCTTTATTAAGCTTATAATTAAGTATAATACTATAAACCCTAAAATAAGTAATTATTCTTTAAATTTTAGTTTATAGATTATACTAATACTTTATAGTTTAATAATAAAATTATATCTACTTCTAAGGCTGCCCGTAAAATTCTTAAGTAGTATTAAGCTTTTTTAGTACTAAATACTAATATAGTATTACTAGGTAATTAAAATCTATTAGGCTTTTTTAATTAAAATTAATATTTAGGTTCTATTTTTAGTAGCTAGGGCTATAATAATCTAATTTATAAGTATTCTTTTAGGCGTATTTTAGCTATTACTAATTTTTATTTAGTACTTCGCTATTATTTATTTAAGTAGTAAATAGCTAATAACGCTGCTTAAGTAATAGACTAAAATATTAATTTAAAGAAGAATTTTACTAGTTACTTAAATAAATCTATTTTAAGTGTAAGTTAAGAGTAGTCTAATTTATTCTTAAGGGGGTATAATACGTATATAAGATTAAAGTAGTAATATTATAATTATAATTATTTATTAGAGTATTAAAAGATAAAGAGTAAGTTATACTTTTATAACTAGAGTTCTTCTCTTTAAATTCCTAGCTACTTTTATCTATTTTAGACTCTAAGCTACTTTTACTTTATTTAGATTCTAAGCAGACTTAGTAAAACTTAAAAATATAAATATAAGTAACTATATAAACTACTTAATAAGGCTTTAGCTATACTATAGATATAATTATCTACTCTTTTTATAATTAATTTCCTTTATTTTAAATTTTTTTTATTTAGATTTCTTTTATTTAAAATAAATAAAATTTAATAGGCTCTCTTCTCTCTACTTTCTATTTACTTAATAATTAGTAACTATATATTTTATAAATTAAGTAGCTTTTTAAAGTATATAAATTATTATTATATAAGCGTCTTTGTTAATCTATTAGTAGGTATATTTTTAGTTTATAGATAGATTACCTTTTTTTAAAAATAAGCCTTTAATTAAGGCTACCTAACTATTTAAGGAAAGTACTTTATCTCCTAAGCGAACTAACAACCAGCTCTTTAATTCCTAAATTAATATATTACTAAATAGTTATTAATTACTAATCTATTACCTAATTAGGCCTAGTTCGCTACGCTAGTCCTATTTAGGAATAGATTTTCATTTCTAACCTTAGATAGCAAGATATGCCTGAGAATGTAACGCGGGATTTCGGCTTCCCTACAGCCTTGCATTGATTCCTTGGCGGTGCCCCGCACTTCTGAAAACTCTGCATTTTACTATGCAAAGTGGGCGCGCTCAAAGAAGCGCTGCGACGGCGAGAGGAATCGAACCCCTAATGCGCAAGAAGACCTCGAAAATTCGAGGAACCTTGGCATTTCCAGGCACATGCCCACTGTGCCACGCCGCCATAGATTACCTTAAATAATTCTTTTATATATTTTTAATATAGTTATATATTCTAGATATTAATATAACGTAATTAAGTTATAATTCTTTTATTAGCTCTAACTATAAGTCTAATTATCTATTAATTATCGTAGTAGATTCTTTAAATAAATTTTAAATTAAGCGTAATTTTGCGGAAGAAGTGCTTTAAAGTTATTACTTTTTTACTTATATATTCTAAAGTAATTAACTTAGCTTCTATTATTAAAGTAGTAATAGTAGTTTATTTAATTACTTTCTAAAAAATTATATTTTTAAATATTATTATAATATAGCTGTAGAATAATCTTTTTATTTTACAGTTGTTAGTAAATAAAGTATTTTTATAAATTATAAAATTAGGGCTATTATATTATTTATATTAAATCGCCTACTAGCAGGTATAATATAGATAAATAATTACTCTATTAATAGTAGTAAAATACTATAGGTTTAGATTTATTAAAAACTATAATAGCTTTAAAATTATAAATATAATATCTAAATAAAGCATAATCGCTATATATAAAACTAATTTTATATATTTTTAATGTTATTTAATATTCTACTTAGAAACTTCTTTAGTAAACTTAATAAGCTCTTTTAAGGGGAGAGGCGTATTAGGAAAGCTACTATTAATATTAAAACTAAATTTCTTTCTAATTTTATTAATATATATATTATAGATAAGTATAATTATTTTATTTTTATACTTATAGATTACTTTAACTTTAAAAAACTACTAAATAGGCCCCTTTACTTTAATTTTATATTTTAAAATAATTTAGCTCTAGAGCTGTTTTACTATTATTTTATAATTTTTATAATATAGTAGCAGAATATTATCTATATAAAATAAAATAAAGACTATCTTCTTATAATTAAAGAAGAAATAAGACACTTTTTTTAATACTATAAGCCTAATAGTATATAGTAAGTTTAAAAATTTTTTATACTAAAAGTAAAATAAGTTACGTAAACTATATAATACTTAATTAAGTCTAATATATATATCTTACTTTTTAAATCTATTAAATAATTTATATATTACTAGATTTTCTATTAATTTTAAAGTATTAAGAAATACTTTAATAATATTATACTATAAAAATTTTAAGTTAAATTCTACTATAAGCGCTATTATAGCTTAAAATAATCTCGCTGTAAGCGTAGCAGTATATATTAATTATATAAAATTAATTTTTTAAAAATCGCCTTTTATAATAATACGTGCTTTATACTTAATAAAATACCTATCTTAATTAAATTTATAAGTCTAGACCTATTTTAATAGTAAAAATTAGTTATTTATTTTTACTTTAGTAATTTTTTTTTAAATTCCTTTCTTTAAAAGCGTATTAATCTTAATATATAAGTCTTATTTAAATATATTACTAAAAGAATATAAAGCGAGCTGCTTCTATATTATAAGTAGTAGAAAAAAATTATTTTTATATATATAATATAGATTGCGGTAGGTAGAGTAATTAAAAAATAATATTTTAAATATTCTTTTAAGTATCGCGGCTATTACTATAGTATTAAAAATAATATATATTTATAGCTTAGCGTATACCTCTATAGCGCTAGAAAAGAATATATATATAAAATTAATTTAAAAATTATTATTTTATAAATTTATAATTACTATATAAGTATCTGTAAGATTTATTCTACTTTTTAGTTAGTTATCTAAATTATTATTCTTAGGTTGCCTTCTATAAAGGGGTAAATTTATATATTTAATTTTAGGTTTTTACTACTATAGCCTTTTACTTAATTACGTTACCTAACTCTAATTATACTTTTAGTAATATTAAGCTAATAATATTTTTATTTTACTTATAGTAGTAGAAGCGTTATTTATAATTTAAAAAATAGTTATAAAGTAATTATACTTTAAATTTTAAAAATTATCCCTAAGATCTAATAGATTAGCTTTTTTAGTTTTATATATTTTTTAGTAGCTATTAGATACTTTTTAATTTTTTATAAGATTACTCTAAGTAGCGTTTAGTGCTAGCGTTACTTCTAAAATTATAAGTCCTAATTATTTATCTAATATTATATAGATTCTTAAATAATTACTAATTAAGTAATTATTTTATATAGCTATTAAGTTTTTAGTAGTACTAAAAAGGTTTTAGTCTATTACTTTTTTATATTAACTATAATTAGTACCCCTAAGTTTATAATTAGAATTTAAATATTTATTATTTTTTATTTACTTATTTAACTAGCTTAGTAAGCGTATATTATTAAATATTATACTTAAGTCTATAAATTTATTTTTATAGAGTATCTTAATAACTAAAACTATTTTTTTTAAGTATTCTATAATTAGATAGCCCTTTATAGAAAAACTTCGTATTAAAAATAATATTTTAAGTTATAATTACCTAATTAAGTACTAGGACCTATATTTTATAAATATTAAAAGTATAATAGCTTACTAAATACCTAATATAGCCCTATAAGTTTATTTTAAATCTACGCTTATTACGGCCTACTAAGCGCTTTTTATTTAAAAAAGAAGTATAACAGCTATATACGTAAATTTTATTTTAATTAAAATATAAATCTACTATTACCTTTTTTATAATTATAGACTTTTACTATTTAAAGTACTACTAAAACTAATTATTAAATACTTTATTTAGTAATTATATTTTATAAGATAATAATAAACTTATTTTATATAATTATATTACAGTATTTATTATCTTAAGCTAAAATTTAGTAGATAGATTAGTACTTAATTATATTTTAATCGCCTTTAAAATTATTTTTTAGTTTACCCTCTTAGTACTACTATTTAGCTTATAAGTATATAGTAGGGTCGTAATAAGTTTAATTTTTTAATTAGCTATTTATTTTTTAAATTATAAGTAATTATACTATTATACTATTACAGTATTATTATGTTAGATAAGTATATAAATTTAAAATTATATTATATAAAAAATAGCTTCGTAAAGTCCTTAAAAACTTCTATAATTAATTTTAAGCCCTTTAAGTAGAGGTTATAATTATAAATCTTTCTACTAAAATTATTTTTTAAAATTATATTTTATTGCTTACCTAATTTATTTATTAGTATATTAAAGAGGTTCTATAATACTTAAAAGAAAAATTACGGTAATTATTCTTTTAGTCTTTTAAAAATTACTTATATTATATAAGTAGTAGAGTAGTATATATATTTTAAATAAACTATATTATTAACATTAATATTTTAAATATACTATACTAATACTTATAATACTACTTTTTTTAAATACTCTAATTACTAATATTATATCTACTTACTATTAATACGGGGATAATTAATCTATAATTTTTAAATTTTATAATTATCTATTATAGTATTAATTATAAAGTAAAAGGTAATTAGCTTATATTTAATAAAAGTAAGGTTATACTTATATTATAGTTTTATTAAAATAATATTTTACTTTAGTATACCAATACGTAAAGTATAATTAAAATTTAGATACTAAATACTAATCTTCCCTAAATAAGTTTTAGAGATAATATTAATATAAAAGCCTTTTACTACTATAATATTCTTAAGTATTAAATTCTTTATACGAGGGCTATTTATACTATATAAAACTTACTTTAAAATTTAGTTATCTATTTTAATAATTATTAATACTTATATTCTAGTTTTAATATTTTTAATTTTAGTTACTTTTTTAAACGTTCTAGAAATAAGTATTAAAATATTATTAATAAAATATATAGTAGTACTGTTATCTAAAATAGTATTTTTTAAAAGAGGATACGCGCTAAATATTATAGTACTATAAACTTTTATATTCTCTTTATTTAATATAAGTATTAAAGGATCTATAATAGTAGCTATAATTTTTTTTAGGTATACTATTTTAATATTAGTATTTACCTTTTAATTTTTAAAATTTTTTTTTTTTATTTTTATTTATAGATTAGTAAATTTAGTCTACTATAAGTAATTAAAAAAATTTTGTCTATTAGCGCTAGAAAGTATAATTAGCAGTAATCCTTTAGAATATTTTTTTATAACTATAGTCTTAAGCCTGCGGTAATAAATTAGCTCTTAATAGTAATAAATAAATTTTAAATATAAATAAGTAGGCTTACACTTAGTTTACCGCGTATTTTAATTTTTATTAATACTTAAGTTAGTATTAGAGCTGTATCCGCTTAGTATTATAAATATTACTAATTTTTTTTATAATTAGTGCGTAGAGACTACTGCTAAAATATTATAAAAAAAAATTTTTAATTTTATTTAAAATTAAAAGGAGTCGTTTAAGCGTTAAATTACGTGTAATATTATACTTTATTAATTATATTTAATTAGAAGTAATTCTTTACCCTAGTATAATTAAAAAATTATAAATAGTTATTTTTCCTTTTATATTAGGTATTTTATATATACGCGCCTTTTTATAAAGGAGTTTCTATTTATTATACTATTACTTAGGATTCTATTTTTTATATTTTATCTTTTTAAAATAAGTATAGTACTATACTTATACTAAATTTTATATATTAGTATTAGTTAATACGAGATTAGCTTTAAGTATATATATTATCTCTTAAAGTATTAGCTTCTAGTAATTAAGAATTTTAATTATTATTAGCTCTAAAATATTAGAGTATACTATTTTATTTACCTAGTTTCTAAGGTTCTTAAAATAATTATTATTTATAAACTAATTAGTAAATAGTATTTTATATTCTACTATTTATATAGAGTACTGCTCTACTTATATTTTATATTTTTTAAAATTTTTCTCGTATGATTTCCTAATCGTAGGATTATTAGTATTTAAAAAGGCTAATTAAACTAGAAGTAAAGAGTACTATAGTTAATAATCTTTTATAGGGGTAATATTTTTTTTATTAAAATTAACTTCTTTCTAGATTCCTTTTTATATAGTAAGAAATTAGAATTATATATATTAATTAGGCTAGCTTAAGCGGCTTATTAGCTAATAAAATTTTATTAGAATTAAGTTAGTTATCGCGATAAACTAATCAGTAGGTAATTTAAAAAAAAAAAAGACTTAGCTTAATAATTAAATATATTAGTGCGACGGCAAGAAATAATTAAAATATATAAAAATAAGTATCTACTAGTATTAAATCGCGTAGAAAAAATTATTTTACAGTTCTAAAGCGCCGGGTTTATAATTATAATAAATTAAATAATACTTATTTTTAAAGTAAAAGGTAAATTAATACTATTTATAAAATAAGATAATCGAGATTAAATATATATATAATAGGCAAGTAATTAGGTAACTTAGTTACGTAATTAACCCGTAATTAAAGAGGGTATATAAGCCTTAATATTACAATAACAAATCTATAAAATTTTAAAAAAGTTACTAAGCTATCCCTGCGTTAATCGGGTGTTAATTATAAAATATATTTAAAAAAAGATAGCTAGCCGACTGCGTAACGCTATTTTAAAGTATTATATAAAAAAGCTAAAGTAATTAAGACTTATATATTAAATAAAATAATAAAAAAAATATATTTATAAAAGTAATTTTTTATTTACTGCCCTACTATTAGTTATTAAGAAGCCTAAAAGAGGTATCTATATATATATTAACTATTATTACCTTAATAAAATTATAATTAAAAATTACTACGTCCTACTAAAGCTAAAAAAGATACTTACTTATATAAATAAGGCTTACGTCTTTTTTAAATTTAATATTATTATAGCCTTTAATATAATTAGGATTAAAGAGGGTAATAAGTATAAAACAGCCTTTCTTATACGGTTTAGTTTATTTAAATATATAATTATACACTTTAGACTATATAACACTCTAAATATTTTTTAGTAATATATTAATTAACTACTACGCAAATACCTAAATAACTTTTATTTAATTTATTTTAATAACGTTATTATTTTTAGTAAAAATAAGAAAAACTATAAATAATACTATTTTAAAATACTATATAGGCTTCGCAAAGCTAGCTTATATTTTAATATTAAAAAATATAAATTCTCTATTTAACGCGTTAGCTATCTTAGTATAATCCTATTAGTAAATAGATTAGAGATAGACCTAGCTAAAATTAAAGCCGTTATAGAGTAGTAGTAACCTAAAATAGTTAAAAATATTTAAGCATTTATTATATTTATAAACTTTTACTAGTAATTTATATACTACTTTTTTTAGGTTATAAGACTATTAATTAAATTAATATATAGCGTTATAGGAAAAGTTATATTAATACCTACTACTAAAAAAGCTTTTAAGCAGCTTAAACGCGCCTTTATTAATATCTTAATACTTACTTACTTTAACCTTAATATATATATAATAATAGAGACTAACGTGTCTAATTAAATTATTACTAGTATACTCTCTTAATATAAGAATAATATCCTACAGCCTATTACCTTCTTTTTAATAAAAATAAAACTAGTAAAATTTAACTATCTTATTTATAATAAGGAGCTTATAATAATCGTTTATACTTTTAAAAAATAGTAATTTAAGTTTACTAGTATACTTAACTTTATAAAAGTATTTTCTAATTATAAAGCTTTAAAATATTTTATAATAATTAAATAGTTAAATTACTAATAAGTCTAATAAGCTAATTCCTATTAGAATTTAATTTTATAATTAAATATAGGCCCGGTAAAAAAAGTATAAAGTCTAATATATTAACGCGATAAACTAGAGATATTATTATAAATATATATAATAACTAAATATAGTACTAATAGCAGGTACTATTATTTTTTAAATAATTTAAACTACTTATATATATTATATATAATAGCGGCTCCTAATACGCTATATATTTAGCTAAATCTTAATAGATATAATAGAGTTAGATACTATAAGCTTATTTTAACAGGTCTATAAAATTAGTAAAGAGCTATTTATTTCTAATAATTAAAATAAAAATACTATTTTAAAACTTTATAATAGTCGTAAGAATATTAATAATATAGACCTATTAGGGCTACTTAAAATAGTTAGTCTTTATAATAATATTATTAAAGCTATAGTTAATACTATAAAAAGTAGTATATATTATATACCCTACTAGCTCTATTACGATCTTAGTATTTATATTAAATTATAAAATTATTACCTAAATAATAACCTATTATATATTAATAGTAAGGTCTTTATATTTTATAATAATAAACTCTAAATACGTCTTATATAGCTATATTATAATAATTATACTGCCGGATATAATAGTAAGTATAAAATATATATATAATTATTATAATACTATTATTAGCTACGCTGTATAAATAGCATCGCGTAATATATATATAACTACTTTACTTACGCTAGAGTAAAATTAAAATATAAAAGTAAGTATAACCTACTATACTTACTATTTATACTAGATACTTACTAGACTAGCGTATTTATTAATTTTATTACGCCGTTGCCTAAAAGCCATTATATTAATTATAATTATACATATATTATAGTTTTTATAAATAGATTATTAAAAAAAATTTATATTTTTAATATTTTTTAACACAGAAACCTACGTTTAAGTTTTTATTAAATATATTTAGTATAAAAAAGATTATTCTTTAGAATTTATTACTAACTATAATATATAATTTATGTTTTAGTTTTAGAAATAATTATATAAAAAAGTTAATATAACGCTAAAGTTATTTATAGTCTTCTATTTAAAAATAAATAGATAGACGGAAATTACTAATTAGGTATTAAAAATTTATTTACGTTACTTTATTAACTATAAGTAAAATAACTAAATAGAGTTATTACCTATTATAAAGTTTAAAGTAAATAATACTATTATATTAATAGGTATAACGCTATTTAAAGCTATAAAGGGATATTTATTATATATAGGTATTAAACCTCTAAGTATACTACTAAAGGAATAGAAGGCGATACGTAATATATAAGCTATAAATAGACTTTTTATATATATAAACTATATAAGATAATAGCTGCGTCTAGTACTAACGTAGGTATAAATAAAAATAAAAGAGTACACTAATAGTTAATAACTACCTACCCCTAAAATCTGCGTAGGTAACTAAATTATATTTAGTATATATAATATCTGTATATATTGCTCTAAAAGACTAAAAAGTAAAAATTTAAAACTATTTAAAGTCATTAATATTTATAATAAATAACCAGATAATTGCTATAGTATTACCTAGACTTTTAAACTTAATTTTACTAATTACGCTACGCTTAAGAATATTTATTTATAGTTTTATCTATAATTACTCTATCTATAAAATATAATATTATTACTAGAGTAGTACTAAAAATTATAAGGGCTAATTACTATAAAAAAAGACCTGCTAGTTTATAATATTAAAATAATACTTAATTATAAAATAATAAATATATAATTAATCTTAATATTAGTTACAAAGGCTTACTAAAGTTTTTTATTAAATAGAAAGATTTTAATAACCCTACCTAATAATCTTATTTTAATATTATAGGCTATTAAAAATATTTTATAAAGTACTCCTAGTATTACTTATAAACGCCTTAATAATTAAGTATATTTTTTTTAAAAGCTTACGATATATAAATAGCTATTATCTAGCTTATAATAAATAAATAATTAACTAATAATAAATAATAGTAAAAAGCTAAAAATAATTTAGTAAATAATTAACAGATAATAAGATATAACTAGTAAATAAGTAGTATAATAAGATTATAAGGATAATATAATTTAGTATAAAGGGCTCTCTTAGAGGTATAGATAGT
This sequence comes from Pleoardoris graminearum, assembly GCA_030770415.1. Taxonomy (NCBI): domain Eukaryota; kingdom Fungi; phylum Ascomycota; class Dothideomycetes; order Pleosporales; family Didymosphaeriaceae; genus Pleoardoris; species Pleoardoris graminearum. The sequence continues at coordinate 66,378 of JASEKS010000250.1, forward strand.
AAATAAAAAAAGTTATACTTACTTATTATACTTATAACTCTAATAGTTAGGTTATAATAAAAATAGCTCTATAGTTTATTATTTAAATAGTTATATATTTTACCGTTCTAATAAAAACGTTTTACTTTTATAAATATTTAACTTTACTCTGTTATGTAAAAGTTAAGAATATATAAAACTAATTATAGGGCTAATTATAAAGCTTTAAAAATAAAACTTTTTAAAAAGGGGGATAGTATTATAAGTATAAAAGAACTTTTTATTTAGGTATAAGCGCTAAGACGAGTATACCTACGCTAATAAAACTAGCGTTTTAGTATATACTTTTACTTTACTTTAGGGCACCCAGTAAGCTTCCTATATATAGATTCTTATTAAATATTAATATTTACAGGGGGGTGAAATTAAAAAAGATCAATCAAAAAAGATATCTTTTTTAAAAATTTATATAAAATTAATTAGTAAGCCTAAAAATACGTAAATAATACCGTTTTAAAGAGAAAATTACAGAGATTATTATTAGTATTTTAGTTACGTTATATATATTACCTGTAATAAACTAAAATTACCTAAACATAACAATTTTTTTAACCCCTTTTTTAGGTTCCTATAACTTTTTAGTTAGTAAATATATTTAACTAAAATTTTAACTATACCCTTTTAGGCCTAGTATAGGTCACGTAACTAGTTTTTTAAAGTAGATTAGTAATCTAATAATAAAATTATATTAATTATAAAAATAGTACTAAAGCTTATATAATTACTACTTACGTAATATATTATTAATATTATAGTATATTATAATATCTTTTTACTTTTATAAACTTAAACTCCTATTTCCTTAAAATAGAGCCAAAATTCTTAAAACTCGAATCTAAAGTTAAACTTCTTTTAAAAGCAAATAATTCTCCTTCTTTAATTGCTACTACTCTAGAAAAGCCTTAATAATCTATTTATAACGCTATAAAAAGAATTAAAAAGAAGAAGAATAATTATAATATAAATAAAGTTTATAAAGGAGGTATAAAAAAGTTAACTCTAAGAGATAAAAGAATTATTAATAGAGACTTAACTAGAAGTCCTAAAAAAGAAAATAAAAGACTATTAATAGAAAATAGTCTAAATATTATAAAAAGGACTTTATAAACTTTTTTAAAAGCAGAGGACTACTCTATTAATATAAGTATAAAAAAACTAATAATAAACAAAGAAAACGCTAAAAAAAAGTAAAATACGCTAAAGAATAATTAAAAAATATAAAAAATATAAAATTAAATAAAATAATATATTCTAATAAGTCAGTAATACAAAGGGGTAAAGCTAGAAAGGAATATTATAGAAAAAGAAGTAATAATAGAGTTAGAAGAGAACTGGCTGTTAGCTAATTACAAAGTAAGTTATTTTAACTTTTTAAAATATTAAAATATATAACTTTTTATTTATTTTTAAGCTATAGTTTTAGTTTTTTAATATTATTTATATTAATTATTTTATAGGTCGAGATCTTACCCTATAAGTTTAGGGTGCAATTTAGGTAAGAGGTAGAAGTAATTTAGTATTTATTAAAATACCTAATTCTTCTACTTCTTATACTAATAAGGACTATATAAATAAAGTCCTTATACCTAAGGTTAAACCCTATATAAAAAGGGGTAAGTTTTATAGTCCTTTTTTACTTATTTTTTTAATAATATAATAATATATATATATATATATTATTATATTATATTATAATTATAATTTTTATATTAATATTAATTTAGGTTAGCAATTTTAATAAGATAACGTCCCTATTTATAAAACTAGGGACGTTTTAACTTAGTTTAAAAATAACAAAATTAAACTATTTCCTTACCTAGCCTATAGTCCTGATTTAGCCCCTATAAAAAATATATAAAGTTATTAAAATTAGGGCTAATTAAAAATAAAAAGGCTAATTTAGGTGTAGAAAATAATTTAGAAAGTATAGAGGCCTTTAAAAGAGTTATTAATAAAGAGTAGTAAAATATACTATAAGAAGTTATTAATAACTGTATTTTATCTCTTCCTAACTGTTATAAGGCGGTTATAGAAGCTAAAGGCTACTATACTAAGTACTAGTAATTTATTATTACTAGTTTATTATTAAAAATATGAATAAGTGACTTTTATATATAATTATATAAATAATATATAAATATATAAAAATATTTTATATACTTATATATTATAAGTACTATTATAATATATATAAAAATAACAAAATTTTACACCTTAAATAAAAAGTTATTATAGCCTAAAGTAGAGTCCTAAAAATTTTCTATATTTACTAATTTTTTTTTACTTTTAAACCCCTTAGTAAGCAGCCCCTAAGTAAGTAAATAGACTACGCTAGTCTTTCTCTTTAAAATAGTATTTTTTTGTATTTTTAGGCTTACTAATTAAAGAGTTATATAACTTTAAAAAAAGTATCTTTTTTAATTGGTCTTTTTTAATTTCACCTCCGTATAATATCTATTTTTTAAGCCTCCGTGATATAAAGTATTTTTAATATTATAAATATTTTATAAAATATAGTAGCTATAGATTAATAAATATAAATATAAATTCTATATAAGATAATTAATATATTATAAAATTTAAAGAATTTATTATAAAGTAATTATAAAGTAATTAGGTTTAAAAAATATTTTTTTACTAGGATAAATATATACCTTCTTAATTTATAATTTATACTATTATTAGTATATATAATTGAAAATTTTTTATTTTAAATTTTTAATATAAATACTGTACTATATATATTTTAAAAAATAATAAAAAATAATACTTAAATATAAAGTTATAAGACTTTAAAGTTAGTAATTTTTTAAAATTTACTAGTAAAAGGGTGCGCATTGACTGTCTCTGCGCACTGACTGTCGCAACACGGTAGCGCTACTACACGCGGGTGTATGCGTGTAATAGTAGGCGGACCTCTGCCGACCCTAGGCCCATCACCGCACACATATATGTTGACTGCATAACGGACTAGGTGGCAGTGCATGTGTGCATCTAAGCCGAGCCACGGCACAATTTTCGGATGATGCCTGAAGACTACCATGTCTGTACCGCAGGCATAGGCGCATGTCTTCTCGCGAGCCTCTAAGAACTTACATCCTGGTGCTATCCTAACGAGTCGATCAAGGACTATGAATCGCCTCCGAAGTCGCGATCCTAGTCCGGATATGCACTCCAGCGCAACTGGAACTTTATCTAGTATTGCGTCTGTGATACTAGCTTACACCGTCTATACATAGACAACCAATCCGTTAAGTACACTCGTGTGCTCTATCAAGCCTTTAGCCTTCTGTTATCCCTGAACCAGACAGCTCATGATCCAGCCACGCCACACTCCGATCTACCGACATACCTCACCATCCTCCCACCACTACACTACCGCCCCCTTCAGCACAAATAAAACCGAACATCGTTCGGCTCATCGCACGTCCTGACATACTGCTCCGTGGGACCATTGCGCCAGTCGCAGCCACTCCCGTCATCACCTGCAGCGCAGTACAACGGCTTACAAGCCGAACTACCACGTATTCGCCGTCAGCGTCCTCACGCACCAGCGTCACTCTCGAGGGCACCGACTCACCCCGTGCCCGTAACCTCCAGGTACCGCTTCACGTCCGTGAACGGGTTGCCATTGACGTGGCTCAGGTTGAACGAGATCCTGTTGCCGTTGTGCGGGGCGATTACGTACTCAACTTGGTACACGGACTTCATGCTGGAGTCGCGCGACAGCTTGACGCTGATGCCGCAGTTGTCGGCGTAGGAGAGCTTTTGCAGCTGTGCGCGGTGAGTATGCGGTTTGGCAAGCGTCCCAGCAACGCCTCTGTGCTCCATTGGTTCTTTTGAGAAGGGCATTGCGAACAGCGACACTGCTCGCACCTCGGCCTCGTGGTTTTTCCCGGCTCTCAATGACCAGTGACCGACGGGAATCAGAGGAGCGGGTAGATTGGGGGCCTACGTACCCAGCTCGAGCCATGGGCTTTGATCTTCGTCACGGGCGTGTTGGGATGCTGCCTGTCGCAGGCATGCTTGATCGTCTGCATGGCGTAGATGGGAAACGGGCAGTTGTTCTGGATGTAGGCTTTGATAGGCACCTTTCGGATCTTGTAGGAGTCATGCTCATTGGATTGAGCAAGAGGAGCGGCCGCGGCGAAGCGGGCGAGAGAAACTACATTGAATGAGTACCCACAGTAATTATCAACATGTGCTGGCGTACCAGTGACGAGAAAAGAAGGTACCTTCATCGTTTCGTGCTTGTGATTCGTCTCCGCGATCGTCCGTGTAATCAGGGATGAAAGGGGGTTGTCTAATAGCCCGTTGACAACGATTCGGAAAGATCGTTGTCCGGATTTATCTGTTGTCAAGCCTACAGCGGTGCAATTGTCGTGCTAGGCCAATGGGAGGTTCTCTGTAGGTGGTGATAACACTGCGCGAGGTAACCGTGCCAGTAGAAGTTGATGGATTTGACGAAATATGATGTTGAGGTTGTAGCCAGGGTGGGAACCGTGGTTGACGGGAGGAGAACGCTAATGGGAGGTTGGAGCGCAACGGACGGCATATATAATGTTACTCGCCTCGTTCGCTCGACGATCGCCATTCTAGTGTCGGCAAACGCCTTCCAAAGTATCTGTGGACTCTGAGATGTGAATTGCGTGCGTCTAATCAAACGAACGCTTTCAGTACTGCTCTTCCGAGTAAAGCGTCCAGAGTCCGAGATAACAGATGAGGCTCATGATCTCTAGTTAGTGAATTCCGGGTACGCTCATATATGCCTTTTATTGCAAGGCTTTCCATGTGTGTGCTTATACTCTCCGTTGTGAGGATACTTGGTTAGGGAACCTGGTATCTCGGATGCTGGATTCTGCTAGGAGTCCGCGAACATGGGCCCACAAAATGTCAGGACCTATCTAAGCAGATTTACCCATATTTACTTGGTGTGAACATCGCTGATGTTGCGGTTTGGACGTCACTGTCGTATGCACCATCGGAACAGATACTGTATCAAGGAGATGCCACACCACGCGCACATGCAGCCTCACCACTAGAACCGAAGTTCTAGCGCTATGTGCTAGCCCCCAATAAGCAATACACCAGCCGTACTGCTTAGAACGATGTCGTGCGACTGCCTCCACGCCTGCACCACCCCATTCACGAAAAAGCAAAGACAAGCTATAAACTGCCATAACATCAATTAGTCAGCTACAGCAACAGCATCCACAATCCTTATCGGCGTCTCTAAAATCCTCCCTCTCTCATCCGTCGCCCTTACCAGCCCGGGTGTTATCACCCTCCGTCCCCTCCCCGCCTCCTCCCACACCCACTTATACATGTACGGCTGCCCAAATAACCACAGACTCAGGTCCAGCGCGTTATCTAGCACGCTCACCAGGTCCTCGTCTTTCTCGGCGTCGGCATACACGGGATTCGCCCACGGGAAGAACGTGAGAGCGAAGTGCTCGGCTGCTTGGCGGAGATCGGATTGGCGGGCGTGGAGGGCGGACGCGGGCGGCGCGTGCAGGTGCACGGCGAGGCGTTTGTAGAGGATGTACGCGGCTTGGTCGTCTGTCACGTGGGGGTCAGCACTTGCAGCGTGGTACCGGGTGAGGAGACTTACCTGGGGATCGGGTAGAGCGTTCGTTTTCTGTCAGGCCTGCGACTTCGACGGGGAAGAGTGTCGATTGCGGGGCCGCTTCTGGCGCGACGATGCGCAGGATGTAGCCCGTGAGCGCGTGCTTGATGGCTATCGTGGGCAGGGAAGAGCGTTCGAGGTCCTCGGCAAGGTTGACGGAGGCGTCGCTGAATTTCTTGAGGTCCCGTTCCATGGAGGGCGTTAGTGTTGCGTGGACGTCGCGGTAGAAGGCGTCGACGTGGCGATGGATCTGGCTGAAGAGTGCCGTGACTCTGTCCATGACGGTCCGCTCGTCTGCGCCTGGGGACAGTACGCCGGCTAGGAAGTCCGAAGAATGGGATAAGTCGGACAGGTCTAGACTTCGTTTTGATGGTGGTGTTGCGGTTGCGGCGATTGGCGGCGGACCAGTTTGTGAGACTTGCACATATGCTGGGTGGTCTTCCTTCATAGTCGTTATGAATGCCGTCGTCGATGCGCTGTGTCCATGGTCCGATACTCTTCTTCGACGCTTGAACAATATAGACGCAGTGAGAAATGCAATTGCACCACCAATGATTGCTGTCGCGATTGCAATCCCCGCTACTGCACCATTCGACATTCCTCTTGAGCCACTGCTCACATTTGCAGTTGCAGCTGCAGCACTGGGTGCATCGCTTTCGACCACGCCGCTGTCTGTACGTGTCGCGGTGGCGCTCGTATTGGCGACCGGCGTATCTGTCGCTACAGCGAGCGAGGTCGAATGTTTGAAAGAAGATTGTCCCGGCTTCGCGTCTTGCGTACGTCCTGGCTGCCCTCCATCGTCCGTTTTGGATGCTCCGTGGTCGCTTTCCTTATGCGTCCTATCCGTCTGCTTCGGCGCATCCTGTGTAGTCGTTGCACCGGGCTCCCAGGTCACCAACGCCAGCGGAGCCGTCGTTTCCTCTGGATTTATCGGAACATTTCCACACCACCAGGGATCGGTATAGCACGTGTAAGTACTCATTTTCCGTGGTGGATTGCCGGCCGCTAAACTTCACAGCAAGACGACGTCAACGTCCGGAATTCGAAAAGGCGTGGTGAGAGAGAAGAAAGTCGGCAGGTATGCATAATACGCCGCACACCTATTGCATGCCAGCGATCCTTCGTCTCAGTTCGTGCCCTTCTCGGGCGGCTGAGTACATCCTAAGCCTCACCGATGATCCGCATTGTGCATCGCAGCACCCCGGCTGTCAGCTCTAAGTGCGGACTAGCGATGTACTTTAAGGCGTCGGGCCGCCAGCCCTGCGTAGGACTCGTATGTCGTTCATGCCCGCGCCGGTCTCATAAATAGCGACGACGCCCAAGAGATGGGATGCGGTTCACAGTGTTGGCGTATTTTTGGATCGGGACTAGGCGTGATGCGGTTAGTGGCTGTCTGTTTGGACGTGGAGGCAGCACCCGCCTCGTTGCGGCACCCAGCAACTGGGGATTCCCAGCGGTCAGCTGAGAGACTAATTTGTTTCCCAGCACAAGTTGCGCCGGCTACCAGCCTCGCGCGAAACCATCCGCTTACTTAGGCTTGGGAGTTGCTCATTGCTCCAATCGAATGCCAGATGTGCTCTTAAGCTACATGTAACAAAATAGCATACGCATATTGGATGCGAAAGATCCCACTTCTCGTTTTAGCTAAGCTAGATAGTCCCTACTCCGTTGGATGTTTCAGCACCCCGTAGCGCGCATGCCTCTCTGGGGGAGCTCGAAACGGAACATCTGACTCTTGGCCTATCCCGTCAGCTTTGCGGGCGTTCACCTTGTCAGATGGTCTTTTGCCCTGCCGTCAATCCACCAAATTACTTCCCGAGGTATGTGCAAATCGTAGCACTTATTTATATTCGCGTTCTCACAGCAGATGCTCTTTTCGGACTCGAGTCGATTCCATTGCAAGCCCGTTAGCGGAAGTTTCCGAAGTGACCTATATCCGTGCCACTGGAATCGAAATAGGAGTTTGAATAACGAGGAAGAACGAAGGAGCTCGTTTTTAATGAGTCAACAGAGGCACGGCATGCTCTTGCGGCAGCGCCTTCCCATCCTCACGCGCGACCTGCGCCATCTCATAATCAGCTTCTACGGATCCCTTCGGGGCGTGCCCCTGCACCTTTGGCACCTCACGCAGCCCATGCATCTCAAAGGCCAAGATCAACCTGCAAATAAGCGTCCCCGTAAATATAAGACCAATCATCCAGATCGCGCTCCACATCGGGACAAACAGGATCGTCGACAGGACGATGATGCCGTAGATCACATCGGCCCAGATGCACAGCTTGATCAGCCAGTTGAGCATCTGATAGACCACGCCGTTCTGGAGTCTGATTTTGTCGGCTCCGACATCTGCCGCGAAGGCACAAGGCGTGAGTTCCTTTCGGAGGCGGGACGCGAACGTGGCCTTGTCCCGCGGACGCGTCGCTGCCGCATCGCGCGCTGCAGGAACACGGCACCAGTACAGCTGCAGGACGCCCAGCGCGTGGATAGGAATCCCCAGGAAGGCCCAGAGCAGCGGCGCAAAGGCCTCGAGCGTGCCGCCCCACTGCCCCATCTGCGTGCTGATCAAGACGACGGCGTAGAAGGTAAGCCGGTAGAACTGGTACACTACGTTTCCCGCGGCCACCATGACCGCGAAGTACTCCAGGGGAGAAACTACAACGCTCAGCCATGGGCCTCGCGTCCGCAGCCATGCGGGCCAGAAAGGCGGCGCGTCGGCGACGAGAAACGACTCCATGCCCGTGGTCTCGTAGTCCAGCGCTGGGCACGGCGATCCCACCGTTAGGAACAGCGCGAGAACGGGCCGCCGCGTCGCGAGGAGGGCGAGGTCGCTGAATTTCGGACCGACCAGTTGGAGGACCCCCGGAAGGAGACCGAGCATGACGGCCACGACGCCGAATTCGGACTTTGTGACTTCGTCGATCTTGTCGAGTATGCCTGTGAGCGTCAGCGTCAGCGGAAATGGCATTGCAAGGTTGGGTTCGGGCTAGTCGGCATACAGTTGACGAGGGCGGTTGCATTCGAGTTATAAGGAAGCTTGTTGAGAGTTCCGTAGGCGTAGCGGCATTCCGCCTCCTCTTGGATTATTTCCCATTTGTGGAAGGGTTCGAAATCTTTGTGCCAGAGGTGGTTGCTGTATGCGTAGGCCGACGTCGCGAGTGCGAGGAGCAGGAGGAGGCGTTGTGTGGGAAGGAGAGAGGCCATGGTAGCAGGAGGGCTACTCGAGCTGTAAAGGAAGCTCTTGGAGCAAAGAGTAGCAGGACCAAGCGCGTTACTGTGTCGCTTTTATGCGCATGACTTGGACTAGTGTCTCGACGCTACACATTACCTCTTTTATATAATGGGCATGACTTCAAACCTTGAGACGACGCGGCGCTATACCAGCCCCGTGGGGGCCAACTCAGGATTTCTTTTATCGTCGTTACCGACCTAAACAGATTATACGACAACTAGTATAAATTATAAAATAATAATTATATAATAACTAAAAAGTATACTAAATAAATATATAATAGGGCGCTATAAAATAACTAAAGGTAAAAAAATAATATTAAGTAGTAGTAAAAGTAAATACTAATTATAATATTATAGCTATAAAAAACTATTTAAATATATTTTATTTATTATTATCTTTACTATTACTATATTTATCGTGTCTACTAAAAATTACTAAATGTATATTATTTATAATTAATAATTTTTATACTATTAACTTTTATTATATAATAATATAGTATAGTTTAAACCTATTTATAAAATATTATAGTTTAAATAGTAAAAAGTTTTAAAAGTTTATTAAAAAAAGCTAAATAATTATTAATAATTATACTAGAGTTTTTATTATTAAAAAAAAATTACTATTTTAGTTAATTACTAAAACTATATTTTAAAATTCTAAAGAACTATACTAGTAAATAGAATCTTTTTAAATTTAATATATATTTATAAAATTAGAAAATATATAAAAATTTTTATATAAATACTATAGAAAAGAATAGGAAATACTACTTAAAATAATAATAAAAAATAAAATAAAATAAATATTATAAATAAAAATACGTTTAAAAAGAATAGGTTAGTTAATAATCGTTAGTTTTAAGACCTAATAAAACTAAAATAGAGGTAGTAATTAATTAAGTTAATTTTATATATAACTGTTATACGTAATATGAATAAAGCGATACAACGGCTCCGTATTAAAAAGCGGTGGGGGTCAACTGCCAGACCTGCGTTACAGGATTTTGTAGGAATCCTTGGCACTATATACAATTGGTCCATCTTCGGCCTTACTATGCACGAGGCGCATCGTATTTCTTTCGAAGAGAAATACCTGGGTACCGGCCAAGATACTGGGTATCCGGGTTTTCCCTGTTGCGAAAGCAATCCAACACCAGACCGCAATGTGGGATTTCTTGTTACGCTCTTTATGAGAAGACTTATCCTTACGACACTATCGAAGCCGAACGCTAGGTTCCTTCAAGCGCCCTACCATGCCATCCATGGTACAGATGCTCGAAGACCCCACCGTCGCCCCGTCGAACCTCTCTTTTGTGTCCTTGTTCGGTGCGCCTTTTTGCTGTAATCAACGTGTTGTGATTCGTGCTGGCTGTCGCATGATCTGTTCAGGTCGGTAACGACGATAAAAGAGACCCTAAGCGCCCTTCCACGCCCCCACAATACACGACGACACCAGACTCGTATCTCGCCAAGACCCACCACTCTGCGTCGGTACCTCGTTCAGCTCGTAGCTCGGCGCGAAGCCGCCCGCCGCCCACCCCATATAGCCCAGATACACGTCCGCGTTTTGACTGCGCGCTGTTAGCCCCCCAGCCTCCAAAACAAACACCCCTCTTCTCTGCACTTACTTCAGATACTGCAGCTGCTGACACATGTACTTCTGGCAACTCGCCGTATTCCCGCCCCCCGTCTCCGTGAGCATCGCCTGCCTCTTATTGCTCCGCAACCAGTCCGCCAACGGCTGAAACGCATTACTAATATTATCCTTGACGCACTCGGTGTGCGTCCCCGAGTTGTCGCTGTCAAGATACTTGTGCACATCCATGATGAGCCCCGTCAGCGAACCATCCGGATTCTTGACGCCCGCGAGCGCCGCCGCGCTCCCGCTGCTCACAAACGTCTCCGCGGACGTGTACCCGTTGCCCGGCAGCAGGATCATGTTGGATGAGGCGCCGGCGCCGCGGATCGCCGTCACGACGTCCTGCACGGTGGCGGCCCAGGCTTTGATGTCCGGCATGTCGTGCGGCTCGTTCATGACGCCGAAGGCGATCTTGGCGTTGGACCCGTACTTGGTCGCGAGCTGCTTCCAGACGTCGGCGAGCTGCGCGTTGGACGGCCCGCCCTGCTGGCCGACGATTTTGCCGTTCCACCGCGCGTAGTTGTGGATGTCGAGGATGCAGAGGGCGGCGCCCGAGGAGAGGCAACCTTGCACGAGGCGGTCGTATTGGCCGAAGTTGTTCGCGTTGAGCCTGTGCGATGGGTGGGTCAGTAGAGATCGTGAAGGAGGTGCGGATGGGGACTGCGTACTGCCCGCCCAATTGCCCGTTGACGAGAAACTGCCACCCCACGGGCAGGCGGAACGCGTTGAGCTTGTCGTCCTTGACGAAGTGGTTCATCTGGCCGAGGGCATTGGCGCCTGAGACGATGTCGTACGGCTTGTTGTTGCCGGTCAGCGAGCACGTCCCGTCGGTCGTGCAGCCGAAGTCGAAGCCGGCCATGTTGACGCCTGCATACTGGACTTTGGTGGCGCGCGGCGTGGGCGACGAGAGCCCGAGGGCCGCGAGAGAGGAGAGCGTGAGGAGCGTGGCTTTCATCGTGGAATAGGTCGGCGCGAGGAGGATCGACGAGGCTGGTCGAGCATCGTGAACGCCATGAATATATACGAAGCTTCGCGGAACGGTTGTTATGATGATGTAAACGTATATTGCATTGTTTCAAGTACATAAACGTAGAATTGGGAACTCTATCAGGTGCAGCAGCTGATCGACTGCAGGGCAGCCCGAAAAGGGCCCGCATGAATACCATGCATAAGGTGCACCCCACAGCGCCAGGAGATTGGCCAAAGTGGCACCGACGGAAGGGCCGCGGCGGAAAAGGCTTGTCAATTCTTGACGAGCTTGTTCTGCTGTCATCACTTATGAGGCGGGAGCAGGGGCGCAATACCCGAAATCCCGTCAATGCCGTGGATAAATATGTCAAAGTCGCTAGCGTCGTAGATCTCGGTATGCGCGCCGTACCTGCAGCTACAAGTCGACTATCTGGCCTTGTTCAGCCTCGCATTGCATACGATGGATACAGCGTGTTACCCCAGGATAGGCAATACAACGGCCGATGTGAATCAGACTTTGACCTGAACTGGTAACAGGCGGTACCCAACAATTGTCTCCGTACATAATGTGAGGAGAAGAGACCAACCGGCGCAGACGATGCCGCTTCAGTCCAGCACGATTAGTTCTTCTCGCTGGCGTGCAACTTCAGCCGCATCGCGTACCCGCCGTTGCTCCCGTGTGGGCGGTGCGAAAGGCGCCGCACGAACCGCGCGCTGCTGTGGCACGACCTCGATGACGCCCGTCCTCGCCCAACGCTTCTGCTCCTTCGTCGACTTGACCGATTTGCGCAGGCGCTTCAAGTATCGGGTATCCCGGGGGATGCGAATCTTCTCCTTCTCTAAGTGATCATACAGATCTTCGATCTCGTCTTCCGCGCCAATCAGTCCAAGGTCATAAGCCTCCAGGAACTGGGCCGCGAGTAGAAAGTACTTTGTGTTGGCAACAGGGGCCCATGCATTGCCGGCCTGCTTGGTGGCATTCCCTCTGCTTCCCGTGAACACATAGTCGAGTGGGAAGCCTTGGAGCTGGGCAAACTCGCGAGGCGTGAACTTGCGGCGGCCTGATGGGTGGACGTTCTCGCCGCCCGAGGTGGTGATGCACTTTGCCAGGACAGTGAAAGGGTTGACGGGGTCGCGGGGATGCTTCAAAGGCTTCTCGAGACTGGGCATGTGATACTCGTCATTCTCATCTGCATCTCGTCCGCGCCGGTCTAGTTCTTTCAGCGCGTCTCCGACCGTGACCCAATTCTTCAATCCGCTGTGTGGAGGACCGTGAATGGCCTTTGGGAAAGCTGGTAGGGGGAGACCCTGCTTGGCGCATAGGAGAACCAGACGGCGACGCTGCTGCGGCAGACCGTAGATGGCTTGGTCCGTGACCGTCCAGTGAACGTTGTACTTCTGGAAAGTGATCTCGTTGATCAACTTGCGAAACCAGAGACGGTGCTTCTTCAGTTTAAGCAAGCCGGGGGCTTGTTCGAGCGTTGCGTAGCGTGGCTTGACCGCCTTCAGTATGGGGCCGACGGTTAACAGGGTCTCCATGTTTGCCTGGTCATCCTTGCCGTCCTGGGTGTGGGCCTCGCTCCAGAATTGGCACGGGCATGACATGTGCAGGATGTCCACTCCATGATCGCGGCGCTTGACGATGGCGGGAAAGTCGTGCGCGTTCTCCCAAATTGGAGTAGCCCCGGGGAAGTTCTCTATATAAGCATCCATGGCATACCGATCGAGCTCCAGACCCCAGCGTACTTGAAGGCCGGCTTGGCGGGCACCCTCTGATGCGCCACCAACACCACAGAACGCATCCCCAAACGTGTATTCGGATTTCTTTGTTGGAGAGGGCTTTCGCTTTGGTGGCGTGGTATCTAGTTGCTCGACGGATGCGTATCGTTTCAAGTTTCCCTGGTTGGAGCCAAATAGTTGACCGTTGGCAGATAAATCCAGGGATGAAGCCGGCGCGGCAGACGCGGGCCCGTGGGAGGAAGTCGACGCCGGGACCATTGAGGAGGGTGCTTTTGAAGCATTGTCTGTCTCGCGGCGATACAGCTTCCGTACCTGCCCGCCATACGATACGTTGTTATGGTCATTGACGACTGTGTAGACCCAACGACAGATAAGTGTGCCTCTATCAAAGATGTAGTTCTTGATGTCCGCTGATTTCCTCAGGGAAGCCGGTACGTAACGGTTCGCTTCCCGAACGTCATACGCTTCGTAGTCGACATTGGTGAACTCACACTTGCGTTTCTTCAAGACCTCTGAGGCGGGGATCTCTACGAGTCCCTGCAGCGTAGATGGTCGACGGTCATCCTCCGATGTTTCGAGAAGCATGAAGACCTCGTTGAGCTTCCCTAATGCTTTCAGTTAGTATCTCCAACAAGAGTTTTCTATGGTATTAGAATACACCGCAACAACTTGGATATGAGATGGCTGCGTCGTAGCATCCACAACCCTTACTATTTCGGGGGCACCTACCGTCGAAGAGAGGGCGAAGGTAGCTGCATCTGCGAAGCCGGTAGCCCTTTAGTGTTACTTCATGGGTCGTAAGGTTCTCCTTCATGCCCATGATACGCAGGAAGTCACCACTCAAAGGATGGTCTGCTGTGCGCTCAGTACGGTCCACCAGCTCGACAGTATCGCCGATCCTCAGTGTTCCGCAGTCAAATGGGGCACTCTCGAGCGTGATGATGTCCGGACAAATCTCGTCGGCTTCGGACGGCGCCCGGTCGCTGATAGCATCATAGTCGTCATCATCGCCGTCAAGCTCAATGTATTGCGGCTGGGCCCCACCGCTTTCATCTTCGTCGTCCTTGGCGAGCGGGTCTAGCCATTGCCGCGTTAGCAGCGTAACCTCTTTGCTGCTCTTCAGATAGTACTCGCCGTAGTGCTGGACGTCAATCTCGTCGTCGAACGGGTTGCCAATGGCCAAGTCCTCGAAACTGTACCGTTGTTCACGTCGCGGCGCCATCTCAGCGACGAGCACTGCGACTGTTGTTCGGTGGAGGAGTGAAAGGAGGAAAGTGGGGTAGAGAGGGTAAAAGCAAAGGTACGATGAGTAGGGCTCGAATTGTAGTAGCTAAGCGAGTCTGTTGAAGTGACAAGGACGTGATAGCGCCTTTCTTTGCAAGAGCGGCAAGTAGGCAAGTAACCAAGTAAGAGAGGTCTGAGAAGCAAACAAAAGACCGACAAACAAGCGATCCAGAGGAATTTGGGCACAAATGGAGGGATTTTCATTGCAAGACAAAGATGTTGGGAACAGTCATGTGTAGAGAAAAAGATGAAGATGTAGGGGAGGAAGGACGTTGTAAAGAATGCGAAATGTGATTGGAATTGACAGCCAAGGAAGCAGAAGGATAGTTGTCGCATGGAATCTATCTTTACAAGGTCGAGCGTCGAAAAGCGTCCACCATAGGTCTAGGACGGGTATCTGACCGCACTCATCGTATCGTCTTCTCCACAAACTCTCTCTCCAGCCGCCCTACTTCCTTCTTGAAGATCTCTACCTCTTTCCAGCAGTCGAGCGGCCGTCGGTCGTGCAGCCGCAAGCACGCGACCACATCCTCCTTTGCCTTGTTCACCTGCGGGTCCGCCTGCTCCAGCTTTTTCCGCGTCTCTAGCTTTTTCTTCAGTGCCTCGATTTCCTGGGTGACGCTGGCATTGCTCCTATCCCGCTGCTTCCGCTTCTCCGCGAGGGTCGCGGAGCTCGAGGTGGCGTCGCTGATCTTCTCGGTGACATTGCTGAGCTTGTCCGTGAGCGAGGAGGATTCGGAGGGTTGTTCGACGTCGTGGGAGAGGGTCTTGGAGAGTTCGGAGAGATTCTGAGCTTCCTTCTCGCGCAGCTTCTCCAGCTCTTGCGTCAGGCGCTGCTGGAACTGGAGCTCCTGCTGTTTGGACCGGGCAGAGTCGGTCTACATGGTCCACGAGTCAATTCCTCGTCCTATTGATCATGTGATGCAGCTCTTCTCACCTGTGTGTTCTTCTGCAGCGAATCGACCAGGCCGTTGGAGAATCGGACGGGTGCGTCTCTGGGCGCAAAATGTTAGCAGCATTCAAGGTCACGCAGCGGGCCAATTGGCGCGGAGAGGAAGGCGTACGGGGAGAAGACGTGCTGCGAGACGTCCCCGGCGGGCTTCGAGTTTTCGGCGCCCATGGTGGATTTGCGACAGTGCGGGATGCCGTCACCGCGGATGCTGGAGCTGGTAGAAGTCGGCTTCACGGATGCCAAGTGCAAATGCCGCCACACCGGGAACGGCCTAGCGCCAACGCGCGTCGGAATCGCGCATCTGCTCGACCTGCACCTGCACCAGCGTGACTCCCACCATTGACTGATTTGAAGGCTGCCACGGCAACATACCTTTGCATGGGGGTGACCCTACGCTGTAGCCTTTGCTTTAACATCTGCGGGCACGCATTTTCCGCCCACAGGCTAACGCAATAGCTACCATCCCAGCCCGTTGAACACCCTCGGCAAAGGATGCTCCAATCCTCCATCACAGCATGGCTGCAGAAGCCGCCATCTGTGATGAAAGCTGACCAGGCTACCCCAGTTCCAGTGCCCTCGCCGTTACCATCTGCGCAGCAGGCGAACGCCCCCATACCGCAGCCCGAAGCCATTCTTGCCTCGACCGAGGAGCGCGACATTGCGCCGGCAGCAGAACCGCTCACTGCTTGCCTATTTGCCGCGCCTCCACTGCCCGCGAATGTTGAGCTAGCTCCGCTTACGCAAGAGCTTATACCCTCTTTCAAGCGAATTCTCGGCTTGACCCTCCCTGTAGCCTATCCCCCGGCCTTCTTCACCGAGTCCCTGGAGGAGCCCTTCCACAGCATCACCCTCGTGGCTCTCTGGCATCCAGCGCCGATGAATGACGCCCCCGACTCAAGAGCCGAAAAGCCTCGTTTGGTCGGCGCCATCCGATGCCGCATCCTACCCTCCGCGAATCTGTACATATCCACCATCAGCCTTCTCGCTCCTTACCGATCACACGGCATCGCCACACACCTCCTGCAAAAGGTCGCCGCCAAGGCTGTCGACCAACACGGCGTGAGGAAGGTGACCGCTCACGTGTGGGAAGCCAATGAAGAAGGGCTGGAATGGTACAAAAAGAGAGGCTTCGAAATCATCGGCAAGGAAGATGCATACTACCACAAGCTGAAGCCTTCGGGTGCCATCCTGGTTAGGAAATGGGTTGGCGTCGCTGACCTTCTGGCGCATCCGGACGCTGTGAGCATAGTAGGGCGGTGAACACGCATCACTTCAACGATGCGCGCAGGAACCATCAAATTGGAGTATGAAAACCGCATACTGTCTCCGGGTAAGCCTGGAGAATAATCATAATTGAAATGCTGCACTAGTCCAGAGTCTCCA
The DNA here is from genome assembly GCA_030770415.1 of Pleoardoris graminearum. Lineage (NCBI taxonomy): Eukaryota > Fungi > Ascomycota > Dothideomycetes > Pleosporales > Didymosphaeriaceae > Pleoardoris > Pleoardoris graminearum. Next base: position 83,244 of record JASEKS010000250.1, read on the forward strand.
AGACAACATCATCCCAGGACAGGCAATACAATCACTCACAGTACTGGAACGTTCGTGGGCACATAATGCTTTGGTGGCCATGATCGGACTCCATGCCGTTGCATTCACGTGAGTTGGGCCGCTCCCCAGCCCTTTTTGTCAGTCAATCGACACCAGCTCGTGGTTTGCGCCTTCCATCAACGTGGGTCACCTTCAAGTCAGCTCAAATGGCCTGAGTCGAGCTGGTTTTGCTTTTGGAGATACATATACGAGACATAGACAAGCGAGGCAACCTATCGTAGGTCTAGCCAAGGCTGACACACAGCTCAGGTTCATAGACGCTGTTTGAAGACAAAAAACACACGTGCTAGGGCCTATATCTGGACATATATACCTCCATGGACATCACCTCTCACCGGTACTTCGTTCGCAATCCAACCCTTTATGATCCAATCTTGCTATTACATCGCTCAGGATGCTCTTCCACAAACTAGGTCCTCTCGTTTGTGCCTTCTCTGCAGGGTGCCTGGCAGTGTGTACCGTCATGGTCAACCTTACCATAAGAGATCTAACTCCCAACGCAGGCACCAGCAAATGAATTAGCAGAGCCACAAGGGGAAGGGGAGATGACATACACCACGACCTGTGTCGGGCCCCGCTGCACAGACTATCTACCCCAAACTTCCCGTGGCCTCCAGGGTGGCCCCAACCCACCGGCACGCCCCACACAACGCTCAAGACGACCGGCACGACTAAGAAGCCAGCAAGTACACGCCTCCTCCAACGAGCAGAGTCCAGACGACGAAGAGAACGAGTACGACAACGAAGTAGACGCCGGCGCCGGAAACGCCCACCAAGGTCAATTGCCCTTAGGGCTACTGGGGATTTAGTCACTGAGCCAGGTAGACTACGCGATCTTCTCGGAAGCCGACCAGGACGCAGACAGAGGAGGTCGGCCCGAGCAGTACGCAGTGCCCTGTGCCGCTGTACTAGCAGTGCGGAGGATACTATGACGGGAAGCCGTGGACGGGGTGTACGAAGTGTTTGGCCGGCGCCACGTGTATATGGCAGAATGGTACGTCTAGCGTTCATACACAGCTCGCAAGATGGCTAACGTAAGCTCCAGATGGGTATTAGTGTGTCGCGGAGGTGTAGATGGGATGGCTGGCGGGATCTGATAAGAAGGGGTACACCTGGCTATGTCGACCCTGCGGAGCTTTCCTCAATTCTACGAGACGATGCATTGTGAAGGGTTAGTCGGGCTGAGTAAAGCTGACTAGCCAGTCTAGCTCGGAGCTTAACATGCATATGCGAGATGCCGCAGCCCAGATCACAGTGGGGCGCTCGAGCTACCCCTCCACCAAATTTTCAAGCCCAAGTCGTCATACCTACCCCATTATCCGAGCACCTCCGTTCACTTGACCCCGACCTTTCCCCTCCTTCCTTGATATCCAAATCCGATATTAACCTCTCTCTCTCTCCACGCACACGCTCCATATCCACCCTCCCACCCGCGTCCATCCCATGTCCGCATAACCTCGTCCACGCCTCTCTCCGCACCCCACACACGCGCTCTACGATGCCCACCCCCCGCGTCTTCCTCATCCGCCACGGCGAAACCGAATGGTCCCTCTCGGGCCGCCACACGGGCACCACAGAGCTGCCCCTCACCCCCAACGGCGAGAAGCGCATCCGCGCGACGGGCAAGGCGCTCGTCGGGCCCGACCGCCTCATCGTGCCCGCCCGCCTCGCACACATATACGTCAGTCCGCGGCGGCGCGCGCGGCGCACGCTCGAGCTGCTGGATCTAGGGTGTCGGGATCGATATCCGTGGGCGGCGGAGGGCGAAAAGGATGACAGTGACGATGACGGTGAGGATGACAGTGACGCAAGAACGGGAACGGGAACCAGGACCCTCGCGCCCATCGAGGTCACCGAGGCCGTGCGCGAATGGGACTACGGCGCCTACGAGGGCCTGACGTCCCCCGAGATTCGGGCGCTGCGGAGACAGCAGGGCGTGGATCCGAACTGGGTGCGTGATCTGATCTGATCTGATCTGGTGCCCGTCTTGTCTTCTCCCCTCCTCCTTTCCCTCCCTTTGTTTTGCTTCCTTCCCTTTGCACCCTTCCCCCCTTCCTCTCTTCCACACTAACTCTCCCTCCCCCAGGACATCTGGCGCGACGGCTGCCCCGCCGGCGAATCGCCCGCCGACATAACCGCCCGCCTCGACGCGCTCATCGCCGACCTCCGCGCGCGCTTCCACGCCGGCCGCTTCGGCGCGCACCCCCCGCCCAACGACGTGCTGATCGTCGCGCACGGACATATTCTGCGCGCGTTCGCCGCCCGCTGGGTCGGGAAAGAGCTCCGGGATAACCCGAGCTTGATCCTTGAGGCGGGCGGCGTGGGGACGCTGAGCTATGAGCATGGGCGGATCGAGGAGCCGGCGATTTTGCTGGGGGGCGCGTTTGCGGTGGATGTTGTGGAGAAGGAGGAGGGGAAGGGGAAGGAGATGGAGATGGAGCGGGGGGAGAAGGAGGAAGGTGGGAAAGGGGGGTAGTGGTGGTTGGTTGCGTAGTGGTTGCAGGAGGGTGGATTTGTGCATTGCAAGCGCCATATGTGGGGTCTGCGTGGAGTTGGGGAAGAGGGTGCGGGTATAGAGATAGACGGACTCCGGTCGTACGTCGTTGTTAGCTCTGAGATCATTTAATGTGGGTAGGCACCGCGGATGGGGGAACCAAGGCAAGTCCGAACATCATTGACTACACTAGTCAGCGTACATGAGCCGTACGCAATCTACTTTTCGCTTTCCCTTGGTCGAATTCCTGACTTCGGTACATTCCAAACGTTGCCTTCCTTTCATGACTGCCTGATATCGTTTCGTTCGTTGCGCAAGTAGATCCATTTCCGATGCCTAACACTTTTGACAACTCCTATGATCGAGACCTACGCTTGGAGACGCACTTTCTAGCGTACCTACGAAGCGTCTTCAAACCATTGTCCTTCACTGTAGCGCCGCTTACATGCTCGACACGCGCTGGTAGTCGAGCGACTTCTGCTTCGCATACTTGACAAACTGGTCGTTATTCTTAATCGACCACAGCGTGAGTTCTCGGACCGCGAACGCATCCTGGAGACAGTCACGCCCAAAGACAGGGTCGACTTTGAGTTGGACTTGAGGAAGGTCGCGCAGGAGGGTGTCGAGACGAAGCTGCTGCTTAGAAAGCGCCGCACCGCCTGCAGCTTTCTCGACCAACTTGACGAGATCGACGGACCGCCCATGGATGATGCGCAGCGCGTCGAGGTCGCTCCGCAGGTTGTAGCCAAGGAGTATCGTGTTCTTGTCAGCGAACTTGCTAAGCGCGGCGCGAGCCGCCTGCCAGCCCTTCAAGACTTTGAACTTCTGCGTCCGAGCAGCCTCGAAGTCTTGGAAACCCGAGAGTCCGGTAACACTTGTGCGCCAATCTTGGACTGCCTGCGTCGGATCGGTGCAGACGAGGTAGCTCATCAGCGGACGCCCGGTTAGGACATCCACGGTGGCAATCTTTACAACCTCTTCGCATCCGTTTGCTAACAAGATCTTGCTACAGCACAATACGACGATACCCAGGCCGAGAATCCCGTCTCGCGGCTCAGGTAGATGACCGTGTTCTGCGGCGGGGTAGTTCGCGCGTTCAAAGTCCTTCGCAAACGTCGTGGGATGCGTGAGATGATGCTTCGCCTGGAGCGACTTGCGCAGATGGACGAGTTGATCAAACATGCCGACGACCTCATGCTGCCTAGCTACGCCAATGCGAATCCAAGCGACACCGTCATAGAGGATTTTGCCGTCATGGTGGATGGCAATATCCGCCGTGATGAGCATACGCATGATCTTGCCCTGGAGCTGGTTGGCTTGTTCAATATCATCTGGTCCTCCGATGGACAGAGCTCCGGAAGCGACATTGGCTGCCGGCATCGACGCATGAATCTGATTGTGCTGGGGTTGGAGTGCAACAGGTGGTGCCCGAGCAGGGTTCCTAGCTGGAGGTAGATTCATCGCAGGTGCAGGAGCACCACGTCCATTATTAGGGGGCGGGCGTCGCGACTGCTGAGGAGGCGGTCCTGGAGAACGAAGAACACCTGCATCCCGAAGCTGATTGCGGACGTTCTGAGGAAGCATCCAAGAGTCCCTCCCATGCAAGTCTAGCCCTCGTCCGCCAACGCCATGGTTGTCCATCTTATGCACGTTCAACCCTGCTTCGGACCGGAAAGATTTTCCACATCCACGGACATCGCAGGTGAGCGTGCCCGAGGTAGCCGTCCCAGAAGCTGTAGAAGAAGGCGCTGCTGATGGTGCTGGGCGTGACTGATTAACCGAACCAGAAACAGCGACTGGCGGTCCAGATGATGCCGCTGATGCTGGACGTGAGGTTATACCTTGTGCACCACGTCCTTGACTGCTAATGGAGTGGACGTCTTTCTTGTGTTGTATCAACGCCGTCTCGGATTGGAAAGGCTTCCCACAACTGCCTACGTCGCAAACTGGAATGTGAGTAGCCTTCCGATGCTGGTCTAACTCAGATGGAGACCGAAATTCGCTTCGGCAACCGCCTATACCACATGCCAATACGGTGTGGCGGCCGGCGCGCCGATGTTGGTCCAATGCCTCTGGGGATTGACATGAACGTTCGCAGCGTATATCGCAATCGAAGCTGCTATGGCTGTCCTTCTTATGTTTCACCAACAACGATCCGGTTTTGAAAACCTTTCCGCAGCCGTGTATGTCGCAGATCAAATTGCCATGACTGTCCTTTTGATGCTGATCCAACGCTGCTACGGATGCGAAAGACCGCGTACACCCACCTACTCCACAAGGAAAGCTAGCCGACGCTTGGGCTGCTGCAGGAGGAGGTTCCGGGCGTGGTTGGCTACCCTGCGCAGCCGGAGCGACTAGTGCTGCTTGATGCAAGCGAGCAAACATACTGGTGTTGCGATCAGATCGGATAGGGCGGGCAATCTCTGCCAGAGACCTAGCTGGGGCGGCGCGTGGGGCTTGATTTGCGTCCATGGTTTCATGCTCCAGCGTATGGCTGGTCTCTTGTCCGGCAGGCCGGTTCTGCATTCTACAAGACAGGCAATGGCGGGTATAGAGAGCCTCGGACGTGAATGACTTCTTGCAATCGTGGCAATACACACCGGAAACATCGCTCGGTGTGGGGGAACGAATGGTCAGCACTCGATCCTCACCATACGGTAGAACTAGAAATTGCGATGAGTCCGTGTTCCCATGTGTAGGTTGGAGATGCTTACCACTCGAGCCTGACGCTGAAACAGGCCTGTCAAGATCCACATAACCTGCTCGAAGCCCAGCCTGCGCCTGCACGACCGGAGGTGCTTGGGAAGTCGGATCCACAGAAGTGTGCCGGACCGGTCCAGTAGGAGAAACGTCCGCATAGCATGGCGAGGGAAACTGCCTGTGCTGTTTGAACTTGGTCTGCGTCTGGAAGGACTTGCCGCATTTGTCACAGCGGAACTCTTGAGCGCTGTGGCCAGTCTGGGTTTTGTGGATCTCGAGCGCGTGGGAGTCGGCAAATTTGAACGGACAGACTGGACACGACAATGGCTGTGCCGCTGGCTCGTCGTGCGTTTCAATGTGCCGATTGTAGCTGCAATAACCATTAGCGAACTGGAATCGGGCACATTGGTAGAGTACATACGCGATCCGAGAGGTAAAAGTTTCCGGGCATAGCGCGCAGTAATACGTGGTGGTGTCACGACGGCCCACCATGGCGGATGGCTTTTCCAATGCGATCGGTAAAGACGTATGGTACTTGACCGTGGCTGGTTGGTGACGCAGTTGGCGCTGCTACTCGAGTTGTTGAGTTGGCAGAGTCCAAAGGCAGTGGAGGGAGGGAAGGAGCGTATGCGGGAGCTTTTATGTCTGGTGGGTCCTAAGAGCTGGTGTAGGAAGGCGCGACTGGACTGAAGGCAGGCACGACAACAGCAATCCAGCAAACGGGGGTGACGGTGACGGTGAAGAGAAGCAAGGAGAACAACACCTTGAGAACTCGAGGTCGCTCGCTGTTTGCGTCACAGCCACAGCCACAGCAATTTCCAGACTACATTCGGCAGTCGCAACAGCGTCGATAGTGGATCTCGAGGCATCAAGCCCAACGTACAAACGCCGTTTTGCAGAGCGGGTCGCACAGGATATCATCGCCCCAGACCTGGAATACAAGGTTGGTATTAAGCCCGCCATTATCCTGTATCTGTTCCCGCCAGTGCGTTTGCAGGCTCGGGTCGTGGCCTTTACTCGAGGCCGATGTCAACATTTCCTACACCCTCCTCACCCACATTCTAGCTCTTAACAATGCAAGCGCATATGGTTGCAAGGTTATATATTTGAGTCCTCCCAGGATGAGTCGGCCATACCGCTCTCCCTTTTGAAATTACTGCTTTCCGGCTTGCCACCACCAAACTGCGTCCCCTTACTGCGTTGCCGCTTTTGGAAGAAGTCCTCGCGTGCCTCTCGTACTGGAGTCCTCCCAGGAAGTTGTGCCTACCTTGGCTGTGTGCAGCCAGTTCGGGACTACTACGTGGAAAGCAAAGGCCGCCTCACGGAAGCAGCGTGCGTAGGTACCGCCGAATGTATGCTACAAGAACAAAGAGCCTATTTCCAGAAGCCATTTCCCATCAGATATGTGATGCTGGGCAACATGGAAGAGGAAGCCGAGTCCAATGTCGTCGGATGTTGCAGTGGGGCGCATCGGCGCTCAACAAGCCGAGGCGCGCTCGGCTAGGAACACGTGCACGGCGGCAAACACGGGGGGAGGTTGCGTCCGGGGGACCGTGGGGAACTGCCGACTTTGGTGTACATATACCTCCGGTCTGTCGTCTTCCATCGTTCTCGTTGTTCGTACCCTGTGCGGCTTCTCTTTTCCATAGTTGCATTGCTGGAGTCCCAGCCAAACGAAGAATCATGTCTCTCGATTCGTTTCCCATCCGTAAGCTCGAGTGCTATGCTCCACCTTGTGCAGCCAAGGCTAACGACAGCTCCAGTCCCCGTTGCCGGCGCGATTGCAGGCGCCACCGCCGCCGCCGCCTACCTCGACGCCAAATTCCACATCCGAAAAGACATCAGCACCCTTCGTCGCCAGCGAAATGCACAACGCGAGTACGACGCGCAATGTAGGTTGGCCCCGCCTGGACCCTGTCGGTACACTGGCTAACGAGCTCGCTGCCTTAGGCAAAAACAGGGGTCGGAGCCTCTGGTATTTCTTCGAAAGGCGAGCGCATCAGCAACCCGAGTCCAGCGAAGCCATTTGGTCGCGAGCAGGATGCTACACATGGGGCGAGACGTACGCGAACGCATGCCGATATGCGCAATACTTCCTGCAGAATGGCGTGAAGCCCGGAGAGCTGGTGTCGCTCTATCTCACAAACCAGCCTGAGTTCATGTTTGCACATCTGGGCGCCTGGGGCGTGGGTACTGCACCGGCACTTATCAATCACAACTTGGCCGGAGACTCCCTAGTACATTGCTTGAAGGTTGCGGGCGGCAAGCTGCTCCTTGTCGATGAGGACTCGGACGCCCAAGAACGGGTAGAGGCCGTTCGCGACAGGATCGAAGGCGAGCTCGGCATGACAATCAGGACCTTGGACAAGCATCTGAAGGGCGAGATCTTGCGCATGGAGCCAAAACGGCCCGAAGATGAATATCGCGCTGGCGTGACAGGCACCTCCCCCATATTCCTTTTCTACACAAGGTTCGTCGGTCGCTTGGTCGCTCCCTTCATAGACATGCTAACACGCGCAGTGGCACCACTGGACATCCCAAAGCATGCCCCTTCGAGACCCAGAGGGCCGCCGTTCTTGCAGGTGGACGGACAATAGAGCTGGGCATGGAGCCTGGCCCGGGCGGCGACCGGTGGTACATTCCTATGCCGCTCTACCACGGAACGGGTGGCACGACCGCGCTATCCTGCATGCTTTCTGGCGTCGCACTATGCATCGGCAAGAAATTTTCCACTTCGAAATTCTGGACCGACGTCCGCGACTCGCGAGCGACCGCATTCGTATACGTCGGGGAAACGGCTCGATATCTCCTCGCGAACCCTCTAAGCCCATTGGACAAGCAACATAATGTCAAGTTCATGTTCGGAAACGGCATGAGGCCCGACGTATGGCATCGCTTTGTGGAGCGATTTGGCATAGAGACGGTGGCCGAGTTCTTCAACAGCACAGAAGGCGTACTGGGTCTGATGAACATCTGTCGCGGCCCGTTCCTGGCCACCGCTGTTGGCCATCATGGTGCTATTCTTCGATGGAAGACGCACGATGTGTACGTCCCTGTCGAAATCGACCTCGAGACCAACGCAGTCTACCGAGATCCCAAGACTGGATTTGCCAAGCGAAAGCCGTATGAAGAAGGGGGTGAAATCCTTGTGCAGTTGCCGCACGAGTCTGCCTTTGTGGGATACTACAAGAACCCGGAAGCGACCAACAAGATGTTCGTGCGTAACGTCTTCAAAAAGGGTGACCTCTTCTACCGCACAGGCGATGCACTGCGACGAGACGAAGATGGGCGGTGGTTCTTCCTCGACCGACTAGGCGATTCCTTCCGATGGAAGTCCGAAAATGTCAGCACGGCAGAGGTCAGCGAAGTCCTGGGTAACTTCCCGGGCATCATAGAGGCGAACGTATACGGCGTACAGGTACCCGGTCACGACGGACGCGCCGGCTGTGCGGCAATTTACATCGACCCTGCTGTACATCCCAAGTTTGATTTCAACGCGCTGCTGGCGCATGCCCGTGCGAAGCTCCCGAGATACGCGGTCCCGGTCTTCCTCCGCGTACTGAACGATATTACGGCCATGCACAACAATAAGCAAAACAAGGTGCCTCTCCGGAACGATGGCATCGATCTAAGAAAGCTGCAGGAGAGGAAAGATGCGGAAAGCGCAAAGGCTGGATTGGCGAAGGACATGTACAAGTACGATACTATCTACTGGTGTCCGTCTTCGCTCAACAACGTGAATGGAGCAGCGAAGGAACAAGATGGGTATGTCGTGTTTACCATGGAGGATTGGGATGGTTTGAGGAGCAGTGTGTCTGATGCTCCTAACCTGTAGATGTGGGGAAGTTTGCGTATATGCACTTTACATTTGGGCTCTTTAAGATAGATTTGGGCGAATGGGAAGCACTCAGACTTAGCCGGCCGGCACCTGGGTTTCGCTGCTTGCTGTGCTGCCGCCGCCATAGACTTCTGGACCCGGATCCACGGAACCTGGACGCTTCGGCTGCCTACATAATTCGCATGGTACGCCGGGCTACCATTGAAATGCTCTGTGTGGTCGTTTTATTGGCCGTGCAGTGGCTTGTGCGGCGAGGCCGTAGGCGCCGATGGCGGTGCAATACGAGACGAACAACCATTACCAAAGAAATTGCATGAGAAGAGGAGGCTTCTAGGTAAACATTAACGCATGATATCAGGCGGGAGGCGCAAGGCTGCTCTGCCGCACTTCGCCATGTTGCAGCCTCACCGCCTGTACAGTTCATGTCTTCCCTTAGGGCTCACGTTGTGATTGGACGGTTGTTCCTTCCCGTTCTGTGCGCTTCTGTTTGTATTGATTGGGCGCTTTCACTTTCACTTGTGGTAGGGCGGGGCATATAAAGGTGCGCTCTCGTCGCTCGTGGCGAACCTTCTACACCACACTCTCACTTTACCTCCTCTCGGTCTCGCCTTTACTTTACTACTCTAGTCCTTACTACTTGAAAGCAGTCGATTTCGAGCAGTGCCGCTAACATGGCTTCGGACACCTCGGACACTGAGGGCGATGGACCTTCCACACCTGTTACGCCGGTCGCAATCGATCCTGATGCTGTCACCACGAGCTCGCTCAAGGCGCTACAGAGCGATGATCAGCGTAAGGTTATGGACATTGTGGACAAGCTTCGTCGCACGGGACTCAGCGGTATCGTCGAGCTTCCTCAGCTTGTGGTATGTATAACACGTTGCCGCTGATCAACGCGTCTTTGTACCGAGTTATCCAGTGGCTTCGAGAAGCGCACGAGGACAGAACAACTGACGCTGCCGCTGAGAATTGTTCCTAATCCTGTACCAGGTTTGCGGCGATCAATCATCGGGCAAGTCGAGTGTCCTAGAGGCGATCACTGAGATCCCGTTTCCGCGCAAAGAGAACTTGTGTACGCGGTTCGCGACTGAGATCATTCTTCGCCGCTCGCCAGCCTCCACGATCTCCATCACAATTACCCCGGACAAGCTGCGGCCCAAGCACGAGCAGGCAAAGCTGAAGGCTTTCATCAAATCGATCGATGACTTCAAGCAGCTTCCGGACATTATTGAAGAGGCTACCAAAGCTATGGGCCTCGGTGAGGTGGGCGGTATCAACTCAAGGGCCTTCTCTCGCGATGTCCTCTCGGTCCAGATTGATGGTCCAGACCGGCCTCAGCTGTAAGCAGCCAGCGTTATATTTCTTTGTTGATGACTTGAAGCTCACATACCTCTAGGACGCTGGTCGATCTGCCGGGTCTGATTCATTCTAGCAACCGCTCCCAGACCGAAGCCGATAAGGAGCTGATCTTGAATCTGGTCAAAGAATACATCAACAATCCGCGCACCATCATCCTTGCCGTCGTCAGCGCAAAGAATGATATGGCGAACCAGATTATCGTCGATTATGCGCGCAAGGCTGATAAAGACAACAAGCGCACGCTCGGTATTATCACCAAACCTGATTTTCTGCGTGAAGGTACCGACAATGAGCTGAGTTGGATCGAGATCGCGCAGAACAAAGATGTATACCTTGAGCGAGGCTGGCATATGCTAAGGAACCGTGATGACAATGAGATGGACTTCTCTTTCGCTGAGCGCAATGAAGCTGAGACTCTGTTCTTCAACAAAGGTCGATACGTGGACCTTCCTCGGGAATGCGTCGGCATAGAGTCGTTGCGCGCTCGGCTGAGCAAGCTGCTGCTCAACCATTTAATCAAAGAACTACCGGCTCTGAATGAGGAAATGAGCAACAAATTGCAGGACACAGCGGATAGCATCGCCAAGCTCGGTGAGAAGCGTACGACGATCGGGGAACAGCGCCTGATGCTCATGAGGGTATCTATGAAGGTCAATGACACCCTCAAGAGTGCGGTCAAAGGTTCGTGTTACCTAATATATCCAGTGGCCGCGGATTGACTCATCTGTCTAGGGTACTACGAGAGCAGCTTCTTCGGCGCCATCGATATGGACGCTGCGGTCGATGAGGCCGCGAACCTCAAACGTTTCCGGGCAGTGGTCCAGCATCTCAACATTCGCTTCGCTGAAAATATGCGTCTCCGCGGCCACAAATATGCTGTCGACGTTGGTCCAGGCGATGACGACGCGGAGAAGGATGAAATAAAAAAGGATAAGGAGGGATTGGCGTGGCAAGAGTTCTACGACGGCATATCTTTCCTCCCTAAGCCGAAGTCAATCACGCGCGAAGAGGCCGTTGGTTGGGTGAAGAAGACACTTGAGCGTTCGCGCGGATTTGAACTGCCCGGCACCTTTCAACCGATGCTCATTAGCCAGTTATTCTGGGAGCAGTCACAGCCATGGGAGAAGATTGCTTCGGAGCACATCATCAACATGGCTGGCGTTTGTAAGGACTTCGTGCATCAGGTACTTCAGTACGCTGCGCCTGCCGAGTTCCTTCCACGGATCACTAGCCTGACTGTCGACACGGCCCTCAAGTCCTCTTTGATGGCGGCTAAGGAAGAGCTGAGCAAGCTTCTCAAAGACAAGGCCCGCCATCCAATGACCTACAATCGTGAGTTCCTCCTATCTCTCTTTTCCATCAACGTTGTGCTGATACTTGTAGATTACTTCACAACCACCATCCAGAAGCAGCGTCAGCGGAAACATCAGAAGATGACGAAAGAAGCGGCGCAGGTCAGTGAGGATTTACGCATAGCTGGTGGCAGTTTCGAGACTATAATCGTGCCAGAGAAGATGGAGGAGGCTATGTCCAAGGCCATTGAGCAAGACATGGACAGCTTCAGCGCTCAAGAGGCCCTCGACTACGAGCGCGCCTACTACAAGGTACGCAATGCTGCATGTCCAAGCGTAAATATAACTGACGTTCCACAGGATGAGCTGAAATACTTCGTCGCGTCCGTCTGCAAAGAGTGCATCGAACGCCACCTCGTCGAGCCTCTTCCCGACATCATCCTTTCCCCTCTCGTCGTCACCGAGATGTCCGATAAGGAGATCGCGTTCGTTGCCGCGGAGCCGCCGGAGATTACGCAGCAGCGTGCGCACTTGGAGTCGCGCAAGGCTATGCTGGAGAAGGGTCTCGAGACGTTCCGCGAGGCGATGGGCGGCCTGCGTCGCTGAATGTTTTCAACGATGGTGCGGTTGTAGGCGGAGTGCGTACATGGTTGCGATTTTCCCCCGCGGCCTTTCGTTTCGCGGAGAGACTCTCGAGTCAACTAGGATGTTGGGCAATATGGTCTGATGGAGTTGGTTAAGACATGAAGCGCTCTCGTGCCTACTGCATATGCTTGATTAGGCCCACGTTGGCTTAGCTAGATTACTTCTTGGAATCAAGTTTCTCATGGAACATTCGCCTTTGAGGTTGTCGTTGTTATTGCCACTTAGGTATGGAAAACGTCAAACCTATTATCTTAGAGCTATTAACTTAGTAAATGCTGTATTGCTGTATACAATCCCCTAGTTATTATAGACCTAATCCACATCGCAACTGTTTTAATATACGCTTCTACCTCGGAATTATTCACCTACCATACAATCACTAGTGACTATAACTGCCATCTTTTACGGGAATTCCCCTTTTATACACCTCCTCGTACTTGCGTATGGGGTATAAGCATACACATCCTTATACTGTACTTTACCTTTAGGCTAGACTACATCCTTACTTTTAACAATTGTGTCACGGGAACTTACATCCTATCTATTAATTCAAGAGGTGTTAAATCTCTATTCGCTGCGTATTGTACGTTCTCAATTATCACTGGATTCTTTTACTACAGAGCAGTCGCTCCTGGCGGTACACTACAATGTGCAGAGCATGAACCATCGTTGCCAAGGGGGCAATAAGCGAAAAGTTACCGGCATGGGCAACTATACGTCCTCAGTAAAAATGCACCTCCACTAAATAACTTTCATTTATCTGAAAGCAATCTAGACAATTTTTAGTCTTTGTAAAGTGAATACTAGTGTTGTCGAAATTAAAAACTTACAATAAAAGGCCTTTGGGTAATCCCAGCTTCGGTGGTTGCTGTCTGGAGAGTACAGTCTAGACATGTGTCGTCCCTTACAAGATAGTGTTGGCGGTCTAGAAGACTAGCAATTGCCAAAGCAACGAATACCGAGACTTCGTTAGGTGCTTGATACAAATCCACCTCACTGCTGTTAAGGGCCTTAGTCTGAACACTGACGTCGTTTCTGATAGTTCGTTTAACGGCATTGTGGTTGGAATGATGGCGACAGGAGACCAAACCATGTGTCTTCAACGCGGAATTCGCCATCTGGGTTGGTAGGATATAGAGACTATGTTGCTTGGCGTTTGAAAGGCGATATGCAACACTTAGCATATCGGAAGACTCTTCCATCACCCAACGAAGGATCTTTGAAGTCGATATTCTTGGAACGAATGTGTCCATCGTCAGATTCGATATCATCATGCACTGACTCCTAATACCGGTCCTCAACTCGATCGAAGGCTCTGCCGTGCCATTCAATTCTCCCTGGAATGATGTGAATTCGACCAGGGCTGTATCCTAAATCGTCGTGGATCGAAAGGCCATGAAGAATTTCCCTGTATGCGCAGATTCCGCGACTTGCGAACGCGCAGCCACTACTGTTCTGCAGTCCCGTAAGAAAAGTGAAGAGGCCCGTGGCTCCATGTATCATCAGTCGCACTCTATGGTGGGCCGTGTCAATTCTCTTGTCTGCTCTTTCAGGTTCGACTACCCAGGCGATCGGTCCTAGTTTTTCCTGCACGTGCTCACGAATATCAGAATGATTTTCCTATAATAATCTATATAGTAATTTTATTATCTATATCTAATACACTAATTATAAATTATAGTAAATTATTTTTTAAAATATTTTATTCCTTTTAGAAGTTAAAGTATACTTTTTTTTTATTAATATTTTATAATAAACGGGTTTTATAGATTCTTTATAAGATAGTTTTTATAATTCTTTTTAAAAAGATTTTTAATTTTAAATAACTTATTTTTAAAATACTATACTAGAAGTTCTATTAAGATTAGTTATTTATTATAAAAAATAAATAGTTATTTATTTATCTATATTAAATTTTAATCTTAAATAGTAGTATAATAGCTAAACTAGTATAAAAAAACTAATTTTTAGCTTAAAATAGTTCTTAAAGTCTTACTTAGCTTTATATATATATTTATAAATATTTTTTTTAATCTACTACTTTTTATTTTTTTTAAAAAGCCTTAGATTAAATAAGATATTAGTATAAAGCTTATAAAACTATTTATTAATATATTATTTTTTTAGGTAAAGTAGTAGTATAGTTATACCTAAAGTAGTTATTAGTATTAAATAATATAATAATCGCAGAAATAAAAATAAAGAATATAAATAAGTATATATTAGATAAGTAGAGAATTTTAAAATAGTTTTATTAACTACAGTTTACACCTTTAGGTAATAACCTTAATACTATTTTGTTAAATCTATTAACTTTTACTAGTACGGTTATCTTGCGCACGTGTATTATCATCGCCTAGAGAGGATATCACGAATATTATCTCCACAAGATCGTGCCTCAAGCTGCCTCCGATACAAACGATCAAAACCACGTCTCATTGGTTGTAGGGCAGGATCCACGGGGACGTTGGATAGGATAAGGACTGCTTTCAGTATCGTTTCCGTCACTACCACTAAGCAATACCCCTTCGGTTCTTGATAGCTTTCTGCAGTGGTGCAATGGCGACAATTGCAGAAACTTGCAATATTAGTCATACTCATTCCATACTTTTGTCGAACCAACCTACAAATCGGTTGCAGTCGCCATTTGAATATCTGACTCAAGATCTCTTAGTTCCGGAAACCAGTACAACAGATTGTGAACATATCCGAGTCCACCCCCAGAATCTGTGTAATATATCCAGTTCTTTCGGTTTTCTAAATCGACATCTGGTTCAGCCTTTGCGATAGCTTCAAAGATCCTTGCTGCGCAACCAAGGGCAGCGCTGAGACCCAACGCTACAGTCCTTGCCCTCAGCTTTCCAAAGGCAGGGTTGAATGCGGCTGACAAACAACGGCTCCATTCTATACCTCCCGACGCACAGTTCTTACTTTTCTTATCGTTTGCGAAGATGCTATGTGAGATGTCTTCGAGAGACAATAATTTTCCTACAATAATCTATATAGTAATCTCGCAGTCTATATCTAATACGCTAATTATAGATTATAATAGATTATTTTTTAAAAGATTCTATCCTCTTTAAAAATTAAAATATACTTTTTATTTATTAGTATTTTATAATAAAAAAAGTTTTATAGGTGCTTTATAAGACCTTTTTTATAATTTTTTTTAAAGAGCACTTTAATTTTAAGTAATGTATTTTTAGTATACTATACTAAAAGTTTTATTAAGACTAATTATTTATTATATAAGTTATAAGTTATTTATTATATATATTTATATACTAATTAAATAAATAGTGTGGCTATAGTGGCTCGGGGCGACTAAAAGGGGTTTTAAAAAAGGAGGAGTATATATATACCTTTATACTTAATGTGTTAAAAAAGTTAGGTAAGGCTAGATTAAAAAATTTATTTATTATATAATATAATTATTTACCTATATTAAATTTTAATTTTAAATAGTAGTATAACAGCTAGACTAATATAAAAAACTATATTTATATCTTAAAACTATTACTATTAGAAATAAGCTTAACTAAATATATATATCTATAAAAATTATTTTTAATTTACTATTTTTTACCCTTCTTAAAAAGCTCTAGATTAAATAAAGTATTAGTATAGAGCTTATAGAACTATTTATTAATATATTACCTTTTTAAATAAAATAGTAGTATAGCTATACCTAAAGTAATTATTATTATTAAATATAATATTTACGGAAATAAAAACAAAGAATATAAATAAATATAAATATAATAAATAAGTAAAGAATGTATATATATTTTTATATACTCTTTTTTACTATTAACTATAGTTTATATTTTTAGATAATAATCTTAATACTATTTTATTAAATCTATTAACTTTTACTAGCACGGTTGCCTCGCACACGTGTATTATTATCGCCTAGAGAGGATGTCTTCGAGACGAACAGTTTCGCTCGGGTATCGTAACGCTCTCAGACCCATGGTTGGAGGAGACGGTGCAGGAGGAGACGGTGCCGAAGATCGACCTATGCAGATAAATCGAGCTCGGATTTCCGATCCAGCTCCTTCGGTGGTATATAGTACCGTTCCATTGCTCTTAGCGATGGTAATATTCAGATTGAACAACCATTCGGCAACACCAGCGAGGAATCCAGCATCCCCTCCTCCTTCCTCTCTAGGCGGTGATGATACATATACGCGAGGTAACCGTGCCAGTAGAAGTTAATAAATTTAGCGAGCTAGTATTAAGGTTATTGTCTAAAGTTGTAAACTATAGTTAATAAATTTTTTATCTATATACTCTATACCTATTTATATTCTTTGTTTTTATTTATACGATTATTATATTTAATAATAATAATTATTTTAGATATAGCTATACTACTACTTTACTTAAAAAAGTAATATATTAATAAATAGTTTTAGAAGCTTTATATTAATATTTTATTTAGTTTAGGACTCTTTAAAAAGAGTAAAAAATAATAAATTAAGATAAACTTTTATAGATATATAGATTTAGTTACTAATAAGCTTATTTCTTATAATAATTATTTTAAATTATAAATTTAGTTTTATATATTTATTTAACTACTATACTACTATTTAAAATTAAAATTTAATATAAGTAGTTACCTATTTCTTATAATAATTTACTAACTTTAATAGAAGTTCTAGTATAGTATATTAAAAATAAATTATTTAAAATTAAAGAGTTTTATAAGAAAAACTATAAAAGACGCTTTATAAAAAACTTATAAAATTTATTTTATTATTAAATACTAATAGAGGAGGAAAAATATATATTTTAATTTTTAAAAAAGATAAAATATTTTAAGAAAAAAACTTATTACGATCTATAATAAGCGCGTTAGATATAAATAATAAAATTACTATATAAATTATTATAGGAAAATTATTCCCCTCCTCCTTTAATAGTTCTCGAAGACTCCCTCTCTTAAGAAACCCTTCTGAGCTTGATTAAAGCTTCTGCGATTGTCTTGGGGGAGGATTGACTTCTCAAGCTCTCGTTAAATTCGTCTTCGTCGCCGGTGATATAAACGGACGACTCTGAGTCATTTCTGTCCATATGTCCCTCAGCTACAACCCCAAAATTTGTCATCGCAAGCGTCCCAGCACATGCTTTGACTATCTGTAGCCAACTCTGCAATGATGGCGTAGTTTCGCGAGGCGGGTCCTGATAAAGTACAATCTGGTGAAGGACTTTCGCCGCAAAATCCACGATGTATATATCAGAGAGTGCTGCGGATATTGCCACGAGAGAAAGGCCTTCTGTATGGCTTTGAAGCATACGTGGAATGCTCTTAGTGCCGAACCCAAAATATAGGAAGTTATCGATTTGATAGGCCCTGGTTATAGCGCCATTGTTTTTGCCCACATCTGTGTTAAGTGAGGACGTAGCGTACTGGTACCAAGTCGATCAGCTCCCACGGATAAACGTAAAGAAATAGGAAGTTGTCGAAGCTGGCGTTGGATCTTACTGCACTGATGGCATCTTGCACGCGCTCTTTTCCTACAGGACCGAGGGGCAACTGGCGAGCGATTTGATTTGCCAATATCATCGGAAACGGTCCGATTTCGTAGTTGGCCATCCGCGCCAAGGTTGATACTGTGAACGAGACCACGCCTCTAGACAGTTGGACCCAGTCAACTGTCCCGTTTTGGGCAAAATTGCCCTGGGGTACAATGTCTCCAGAGCTCATAGTTGATGTGATAATGTCTGGAATGGCAAAGACGAGAAAATCTTGAATCGGAAAGCCCTTCACATAAGGTGTTGGTTAAGGAAAAAGTAGATAATATGGTAGGTAAAGGAGCGCTCTATAATTATTATTTCTTTACGTTTATCCGTAGGAGCTGTATCGACTTAGTGTACACTACGTCCTTACTTAATATAGAGGTAAATAAAAACAGAGACAGTATAACTTAAAGCCTATTAAATATAGAATTTTTTAAATTTTATAACTAGTAGAGTAATAATTTAACTAATAACTTATTAAACTATAATAGTAATAACAGTATATAGATAAAACTATAAATAAAACTATAAATAAAACTATAGGCCGTATATAGCGTATTTAAATTACGTTTTTCTCTCCCTCCTACGCTGTATAACACCTTCTAAAATATCTTACTCTATAATTATTATAAACATGCCATACCCCGTACCGGGGAAAAGCAAAAGCTATACTTATAGAAATTAAATATAGTATTAACTAGTAACTGTGCCATATACATATTTTGTTTTCTTAAAATAATATATATTCTATATATATTTACCGCAACGCTCACTAATAATAATTTTAGTACGCTATATTTAAATATAATTTATCTTTCTTTTTTACTATTACTCCTTTATACTAAGGAAGGTTAATAGTTATTTTAAATAACTAAATTTATTTATAATTACTTTTATATATTTTACTTATTATACTATCTAGTCTTCTATTTTAACTATTAAGAATCGATTTATAGCGTTTAACTTTTTATAATATATAAAACTATACTTATTATTTAATTATATAGTATTATTTTCTAGTAGTTAGAAAATATACTTTAGTAAAAAAAATACCCTATTACCTCTCTACTTATACTTTACTTTATTAATAGCTATAATTAGTTATTTAAAGGTATTAATATGTTTAACACTAACCGCTGGCCTACTAGTATACTTATTATTTAATTAAGTAGCTGTTCGAATAGACATTATCCTTAGTTAATTTTTATAAGTTTAGCTTTTAATTATTGCGTATATAGTTTAATACTTAATAGAGTTCCCTTACTACGTTTGTATCCCTGGGTCGTTGTCTAGGCATACTTATTACGTTTCAAAAGGTATTAATATTATTAAAAATCTAATAATTATATATATTTATATATTAATTAAATAAAAAGTATAGCTGTAGTAGCTCGGGGCGACTAAAAGGGGTTCGAAAAAGGAGCAGTATGTGTATGCCTTTATTCTAATAATTATATAAGTTAACTTAATATAGGTTTTTAGAAAAGTAGTTAGAGTATATAATATTTAGTATTACTATATTACTTAATTTATTATATCGGTTAGTATTAGTTACAGCGTAATAATATTATTTATTTTAAATTTTAATAATAGAAAATATAAGAAGAATTTTTATAGTACTTAATTAGTATATATTTAGGTTTATAAGTTTTTTACTAGTACTAGCGTACCGTACTTCGCAGAGAATAGATATTAAGTAAAAATCTATTATTTAGTACTAAACTTTATCTGGCTGCCTAGCCTGATACCCTACAAGGGCGCTTAACAAGTTGTGCCACATACATACACATACATACAAGGATGTTTCGGATTCTTCAGCTATCTGCCCTCCTACTCGCTCGTACTTCTTGGCTTTTACTTAAGTAGTCTTTAGCGGATAGGTGGAAGGCCTGCGCGGTCGCGGTCGCGGTCGCGGGAAGGTTTTGGAAGGTGTAGGGTCGATAGATATAGGCGGCGAAAATCTAGTCTTTATACTCATTTACGTATACTATACTTCCACTCCCTAACAACGGTAGCTCTAGTACTAAGCTATTTAAATTAGATTATCTTTATAACGTTGCCGCCTTGCGCACGTGCAGAGGAGATAGGTGGAAGGCGTTCAGGCAGCCGAGGCGAGCCTCGCTCCCATCCACCCAGAACACCTCCGCTGCCTAACAGTTCATACGACACATTTACTCACCTGCCCGATATCGAATCCGCCCACCATTTCTCGTGTTCCTTTCAAACATTACCTTCCGCACGCGCCCACAATCCAAGCTCCTCCTTTATCGTCACCCTCTAGGCGTCAGACCAGCATCACAACATAAAGATCGAGCCTCTGTTCCAGAGCGCCAGGGCCGCAGCTCGAGCACCGAACTTCGTCAACAAAATGACTTGTACTGGCACTGCCCCTTTGCGCGCGCCTTATCACTGTCTCGAGAAGATAGTACCTCAAGTCTGGCCGAAGAGGACATTCATGTCAACGACTCCAAGGCACGTTAGCTTAGCGGAGCGAATCGCTGCATGTCGTTGTCATGAATCAGACCCTACTGGAACAACCACATCGGCTGGTTCCTCCGAGGAGTTCTAACCCTCGGCGTAGTTGTGCTGCGGTATGCTGGGCTTGACCACACACGTAGGCGTAGCACACCAAACTGATCTATGGATCGATCCGGTGAATTTTCACCCAATAGTACACCCGCACACTAGGATAGACGGAGGAAGACTCAATTGAGTTTTCAGGTTCGAGAATAATTCTATTTAAGCGGACCTATTGGCTGAGGGTAAGAGTCGCAGGGTGCGGGGTCGCGTCTGCACAGGCTGTGACGTGTCAGATAAAATCGAACTTATACCAAGTGATCAGGCCTCCAAATACTCTATCATAGCACAAAAATGGCATCCCAAAATCCTGACCGCGATATGGGCTCAGATCACCCTCAACCATGGTTCGCCCCCCCAGGCTACAACCTCAACAACACCATCTCGTCAAATCCATCAACTTCCACTGGCACGGTTGCCTCGCGCACGTGTATCATCATCGCCTAGAGAGGATGGGCTCAGATTCCCCTCAAACCCCAACTTTGGCATTTAAACAAGCTCTATGCTTTTCCTGCTGGGACATATCGTCCAACCTCAGTCGATGCATCGCTTGCAAACGGGTTTCGTACTGCTCAGTGAAATGCCAAAAGCAAGACTGGAGCAGGAATCACAGGAAAATATGCAAGCAACTCGTTGCGTTAAACAAGCAGAAAAAACCTGTACCCTCAACTGGCCGGCACTGGAATGACTACCAGGACGAGCAGGCATGTTATTCGGCTCACTTGGCAAGCCGAGCGAGCAGAAGCTGACGCATTTTACAGGTGCTAGATTCATTTAGATCTGGTACTCTGAATCCTAGTGAACTTGGAAGATTGGTTGGGTATGTCGGATCTCCTCATAAACTATTCACATTTTCATATCGATGTTGCAGAAATTATTCAGCTGACACTTGCAGTTAGCTACGAACCGTATTGCTATCACTGCTATAGAAGAGAGTCACAACTTGAAGACGGGGCGAAGTTGAACGCCTGCCGATACTGCTTCCTGACCTCGTTCTGCACCTCCTGCCAGCAAACACATCCATCGGCGGAGTGCGCGATTCTGCAAGATATTGCGGCAGACGACAATATCATGGTAGATCTCCACCGGCGAACGGGAAGGAGCTCGGTCATTTCATTCACCAAATTTCCTAGAAAACACCATTTTCCTCTCTCTTCTGTAACGGGTTGGTACGAGTACTACACGAGGCTCTCAGACAAGGGTGGCCTCAGTTCCAAGATGAATCGAGATCTGAAATATCAGGCAAACGACCCCAAAGAACGAGAATTCGTCGAATATCTAAGATACAGTACCAACCTGACAACAATTCACCTCACCTTAATCGCTGCGTTGGAGGCGATAATCACTAATATCAGCACTCGGGATTCGATCAACATTCACATTATAGGCGCAGCTGGACCTGAATGCGCCTCTATTCAAGCGTTTGAGGAGATACTGCACCACCTACCATCGCTGAAAATCCTTCAATTATCATTCGTGGGTCCCAAGGTGTTCAAGGACCTCAACGACGACACTGAAACCCAGAAGCCACACACACTCCAGTGCTGCGCCCCGTGTATTAAGATGGGACGGTCCATTTCCATTACCACCTGGAGAGGCCCATATCACGCGTATGTCGATACCAAATTCTACAAAACGCCAGATCTAGCAGCAGCCTTCCACTCGGGGTTTTCGGTAGACGAACAGGCGGACTGGTGCCCAACCATCAAGTATCTTGCACATGCTCCACATCCGACACTCTTTACTGCGGCCAGATACTTTGAGATTCAGGGAGAGATGGGAGTTTGGAAGGATCTGGGGGCTGGATTTGTGAAGAACGCTGAAGTAAATAAGTGGAAGGGAATGTCTCCTTCGCTTGCAGCGTGTGGGGACAAGCCGAATGAGATTTGGTATCAGAATTACTGGTGGTATATCGTAAAACAAAGGTGATTTAAGAGTATGACAGTCCCACGCTACAAGGTTGAGAGGAGGAACTTGGATCAAAACATATATCGACACTCTCACCGGTCAACAATGTTCCGTCGAGTACAGATGTCGGCAAGGCGCTCAACGCGTTCGCTGACGGTGTTCTTGGAGGCATTTTTGCGACTTTCATGTTTGTTCTCAATCTTTTTCACCGGTCAACAACCTAAGCTTGCTCTATCATATAAAAGAGGTAAAGTGTAGCGTCGAGACACTAGTCCAAAAAAGGTATAGGCTAAAAAAAGTTGTTCCCCCGGATACAGTTATAAAAATGAGCGTGTATAAGGATTGTAAAAAATGTTGTTTTGTTTTAGTTAGTGAACTTGCAGCCACGGCGTGTGGCTTGGCGTGCTCCTCAAGTTCGGTACAAGCTTGCTCTATAAGAGCTAACGCAAGCTGGCGGAATCAGAGGCTATGTATAGTCGCGCGCTGAAAGGCTAGAGAAAGCTTCTGGATCTTCTCTACTTTCCTTATATTTACCAGCGTTGAACACTATATTGGCATTTAAATAGTGGTGTCTTTACGGCTTTATCTACTGTAAACGATCGTTATTACCTTATATTTAACTATTAAATTAATCCTTTTTAGATATAGATAGTATTAAAATATTACTATTTATTTATTTATAGTTATAATCCTCTAAATTCTTTACTTAATTTTTAGTATATAAACGCGTACAAATATTTAGGCGTACATATATATAACCTAAATCTATACTCTTTTAAATTTTTTTTTAATGCGTAGTAGCTGCTAAATATATTTTATATTTTATTATCCGCTACTATTAATAATAGATTATTTAATATAATTTAGTAATTATTATTATATTTTATACTCTTTATATTTATATATTTTATATATAATCTTAAATATAAAGCTTAGCTTTTAATTATTACGTACACAGTTTAGTACCTAACAGAGTTCCCTTACTACGTTTATACCCCTGGATCGTTGTCTAGGCGTACTTATTACTTTTCGAATCTTAAATATAAAATATTTTTTTTATACTACTATTTTTTTAATAACTTTCTTAAAAAGCTATTAAAGCTTATTATTTTATAGTATAACTAGACTAGTATTATTATTATTTATAATATACTATATTTAAAGACACTATACTAGTAAATATAATTTAGTACTTTTCTTTATTATTATTATAACTCTTTTTATTTTTATTTTTTAAAATAAGTAAATTATAAATAGTATTTTAATATTTCTTTTTTAATATATTTTTTATATTTATATATGAATTAAATAAAAAGTGTAGCTGTGGTAGCTTAAGGTGACCTAAAAGAGAGTTTAAAAAAGGAGAAGTATATATATACCTTTATCTTCTTTTTTAATATATTAAAAACTTTTATAGTATTAACTATATTAATATATATTTATATACTTAATAAAATATTTTATAACTATTTCTACTAGTTATATATAAAGATTCTTTTTTAATATATTAAGTATAAAGGTATACACATACTCCTCCTTTTTTAAAAACCTTTTTAGTCGCCCCGAGCCACTACAGCCATACTATTTGTTTAATTAATATATAAATATATATATAAAGATTATTTTTATATATACTTTAATTAATTGATATATAAGACTTAGTTATAATTTTATTTATTATAATAATTATAATATATAAAATTACATTAGTATACTTATAATAAATATTAACTAATTATATTTTATAAACTATTAATAATAAATATTATACTAGTATTTATATTAATATACTAAATTTTATTAGTCTTAATTAACTATTTTAATATATTATGTATAAATATAGTAGGGTGACATAGTAAATAAATACTTAAACATATTTTAGACTTATAAAATTCTTTAAATTTTTATTATTATTTTTTTTTTTAAAAAAAAAAAATAAATGTAATATTATAAGGCTACTTAATTATTAAAAAAAGTCTTTTATTTTTTAAGTAAACTAACAACCAGCTCTTTAATTCCTAACTAATATATATAGATTATATTACTAAATAGTTATATTAAATTACTAATCTATTACCTAATTACGCCTCGTTCGCTACGCTAAGCCTATTTAGAAATATATTTTTATTTTATCTAACTTTAGATAGTAATTTAGTCTAAAATATCTTTAAATATAATATATTTTATATAAGGATTTCGGCTTCTTTATAGTTTTATATTAATTTCTTAGTAGTACTTTATACTTCTAAAAATTCTACTTTTTACTAGTAAAGTAGGCGTATTTAAAAAATACTATAATAAGGAGAGGAATTAAACCCCTAATATAAGAAATAACAACGAAAATTTAAAGAAATTTATAAATCTAAACATTTCTAGGCACTTGCCTACTATGCCACCCCACTATTATTATTTCTTATATTAGGGGTTTAATTTCTCTTTTTATTATACTAATCTTTAAATACGTCTACTTTACTAATAAAAAATAAAAATTTTAAAAGTATAGGGCACTGCTAAAGAATTAATATAAAACTATAAAAAGCTAAAATCTCTATATAAAATATATTATATTTAAAAATATAAATAAAACATTTACTATCTTAAGTTAAATAAAATAAAAATCTATTTTTAAATAGGTGTAGTATAGTAAACTAGGTCTTATTAAATTAAATAAATTTATAATTTAATATAACTTTATTTTATAAGTAATATATTAATTAGAAATTAAAGAGCTAGTTATTAGTTTACTTAAAAGATAAAGTAGTTTTCTTAAATAGTTATGTAACCTTAATATAACAAGTATTAGAATAATTATACTTTACTTATACAGAGTAATAGTCGTCTGTAATATTATAGTAAATATAAAATAGTACAAAATAATAAATAATAATAGTTATATTTTAATAATATTTTATAATTTCTTCTTCTACTATTCGTATAATAGCTAGATAAAGTTTCTACTTACTAGTACAGATTATATAATTATATAACTATAGTTATATAAACTATACACTCTATATTACTAGTAAATCTATTTAGATTAACTACTCTATATATACTAATAACTTTTTTTTATAATAATATTATATAAATACTCTATTTTTCGGTATTTCTTTTTATATCTAAATAAGTAGTTCTCTTTTCTATACGAGTATCCCTTTATCTTAATATATTTTTATATAACTAAATTATAGTCTGTTATTTACGCGTTATATAATAATAAAAAGTAAAATTATATAGTATACTACTACTTATTAATTAAGATTATAGTAAACTAAAGTAAATAGTTAATAACTTTATACGTTACATAAAAAGTAAAAAATAAAATTATAATAAATAAAAGTAAGAAGTTATTATATAATAGTTAAAAAGGGCTAGTCTAAAAATATACGGGATAATAATATATAAAAAAAAGCTTTTTCTTTTTATAATATTTCTTTTTTTTTAATTTTATCTATTATTATCTTTGTACGTAGTTTTAGATATTATTATTTTTTTAACTTTCTAGCTATCCTCTTTTATATAAAGTTAACCTCTAATAAAATTTTTAAAATAGTTCTAGTTTTATATAAATAGTAGTAGTAGTAACTATAATAAGTTATAATTATATTTAGTTTTACTCTTATATAAGCTTTTATACCTAATAAATAAATTTAGGTTACTATTTTTACTAAAACAGCTACTAATAAGGTATTCTTATTAGCTTTTTATATTAATATATATATATATTCCTGTGTAATTCTTTCCGTATAGTAATATTTTATAGGATAATAAATATATAGTATACTAGTTACTATTATATAATATATATATTATCTTATTTAGTAATACTAACTTAACTTTTTTCGCCGTAAAAATTATTTATTATAAAAGCTATTTTTATACGCTCCTTATATAGTCGCGTAAAATACTAGAGCTATAGCCGTATATATAAAAGTATAGTAGTAATACTAAATTTTTACTCTTTATAGAGTATTATACCCTAGTAGTATTTTCGGATAATATATATAACTTTTATATATAGTAGTTATATAAGACCTAATATAAATATTATAATTAAAATATAAAGGTATTTTCTTTATTATTTTTTATTTTTCCTTTATTTTTCTTTTATTAATATAGAGGAGGATTAGAGATATATAGAAAAAGTTAGGGATTTTCTTTTATTTTTTTAAGTATAATACCTTAAAAGTTTATCTTTTAACTTTTATATAATACAGTAAAAGAATATAATATATAAAAAAAAATATACTAAAAAGTAATTTGTGCAATAGGGGATATCTAATTTAAAATATAAAAAATATATAAAATATATTATTAAGCCTTTTATACAGACTCTAGCTTATTAACTAAAGCTTTAATACTATAAAAGAGAATATTAAAAAATACTAATTATATAAAAGAACTATTTAGTTTACTCTTTATAAAAGTATCTATAAAATTATCCTTTTTTACTATTTATTATACTTTAGAGATATCGCGGTTCTCGTATAATTAGTAAAAAAATATAATATTTATTATAAACCTCTTCTTATTTATTATACTAAGCTTAATAAAATAATTATATAAATATCTTAAATCTATATAAACTATTATAGAAACTAGTAAAAAATTAATTATATAAAAGACTTTATTAATAGTAGTACTAAAAGTAATAGTTATATTAAAGCCTATAACTATTCTATATAACTTACTAGTAAAAATACTTTGCGTAACTTATTTATATTTAATTAAGTTTTAATAAATAATATTACTATATATAGTAAACTCGGTATCTATATAATTTTTAAGTTTAAAAATAATAAAATATATAAGCTATAAGCTAAAATCTTAGTTATTTATAATAAATTTATTTATAAAAATAAAAAGTTTTATATATTAAAAATCTAGTAAAATATATAAAACTCCTTTTTCTATATTTTTAATCTGCTACTTAATCCTCTTATTTAGTATCTTTACTATTAATATAGTAGGCTCTCTTATTTATATAACTATAAAAAGGTAAAATATAGCTTTTAATTAATAAATAAAAGTAATATATATACCTTTTATATACTACTTAATATACTACTATTAAGCTTCTAGATTAATTAAATTTATTATACAGAGGCCTTTACTTAAATTTTTTTTAAATAATCGTAATTATTTTATCTTTTTTTAAAGTAATTTTTATTTTATTAAACTCTAGAGGTTTATATATAGAAAAAAATAACTTATGCTTTATATAAAACTTTATAGCTTATAGTTTATCTTTTTCTCTATTAGAGAAAGTAAATAAAATAATACTTAAAGTATTATTTATCTATATACCTATTAAGATAAAAGTCTCTACTCCTTTTTTTATTATAAGTAGGTATAGAGTATATATAAAAGAAAATATCTTTAGCCTTTTAGTATAGTAGTTATAGTATATTTTAAACTAATATAAACCTAATTTAGTTATACTATATAAAGGGCGTATAACTTAAAAAATTATACTAAAAAAAAGTAGTCTATTTTTTTAAAAATTTTACATATTGCGTATAAAATAGTAAATTTTTAAATTATATATAAATTTAAGTAATATTACGTAATTTATATTTTATATTATATAATTTAATAAGTATTACGCCTAAAACTAAAATAAGTTTTTAGTTTATTGTTTAAATAGTTAGTAACTATATAAGAATAAACTATTTATTATTATTAAAATAGCTAGTAAGTATATAGCAGGATTTTTTATATAAAATTATATTTTTATTCTTAACCTTCTATACTATTCTAAAATTAAATATATAACCTATATAAACAGTAAAATTATATATAATAGGCTTAAAAATACTACTTATAATAAGGGAATTAATTTTTATATAATTAGATTCCTTAAATAGGCCTCTAGATATTATAATAATATTATCCTAGTATAGCTTTATTACTAGTGTAAAATTAAACTTTTTTTTTAAATTATAAAAGCTTCTATTATATAGTTCTTTCTTAGGTAATTTTATTTTTTTAGCTTTTTAGATTTAGGTTATATAATTATATCCTCCTCTTTTACAGCTAAGAGGTTATTATATAAAGGAAATTTATAATAGTATAGTTTTATATATATTTATTTTATAGTTAGTAGGCTATTCTTTAGATTTATAATAATATTTAGTTTATTAATTAACTATAGTACGTATAAACCTATTTATCTTTTTTTTTTTTTTTAGATTAGAACCTCTAATTTAATAAAAAGGGATAGAGTCTTTTACAGATCTAGTCTATTACGTATATTAATTATATAGCTTAGTATAAGTTTTATATAATTAGCTTATAGGGCCTTTAAAGCTTTATAGATAGTATTAGCCTATACAATAATATTTAGTAATAGTAGAGATATTATACTAATTTTTAGATAAGCGCTAAAAATAAAAAGTATTAGTATAAAACTATTTAGGCCTATAGTATTATTTAGTGCTTTTATAATTATTTAAAAAATATTTTTATTACTTATATAATATCTAATTTTATTATTTAAAATATTAAAGATTTACTATAATAGGCTATATACTTTTTTAATTTTACTAACTACCTAATAGGCATTTACTAGTATTTAGTAATACTTTACTTTTATAATTTATATACTATTTTTAAACTCTTTTAAAATAAAGTTAGTATCTAGATTATATATAATAAAATCTAGAAGATTTTAGTAGGTATTAATCTAGTATTATATAAAAGCTATATATACCTTTTATATAAATATTAAATTAAGAAAAGTAGTAGCCTAAAATAATATTTTTCAATTAATAATATAAAAGACATCGCGGTTATAAATTCGTATAATATTAATAATAATCTTATAGTTAAAATAGGTATTATTTTTAATAGAAAACTTAAATCTATATAGAGCTACGCTATTTATTTAGTAGTAGTAATATAGCTTCTAAATCTATTTTAGTATAGTAGGGTTAATCTTATAGCCTATATTATAAAGTAGCTTATAAAGTTATTTTATATAAGAGTATCTAAAGCGTCTATAAAGTCTATAGAATTTTTTTTTAGTAAAAAATAAAATAGCTTTTATATAGCTTATATTAAAAAATAGATATTCCTACTTATATATAACTAAAACTATTATACTATTTTTACGTATAATAACGTCTAATATATTATTAAAATATACTTCTATATAGTTAGTATTTATTAGAGATAGTAAAAAAAGTATTAAAATATTTAAAATATAATAAGTTATTATACTAATTAGGTTTTTAATCCGTACGATACTAAGAGTATATATTAATATATTACTTTTAAAACTAATAATAGTTTCTTTTAGGGTTTAATTAATTTTTATACTAAAATTCTTATAAACGTATATTTTAAATTAGCCTTTACTAACTATTAAGAATTTAGCTATATTTATATTTTAAAATTTACTTTAGTATTACGTACGGTATCTTCCTTTAAAAATAAATTATTTAGCTACCTCCCTTTTATTTATAAAAAATATATCTTCTATTATTATATAATAGAGGAATAAGGTAGTAGTAAAATATTAAACTATTTTTTTTTCTTTTTAAAAACTAAGATTAAATATAATTTTATTTTCTAATTCCTTTATATTATCGTATAAGAATCCTTTAAAGTCTTAAATATAAAAAGTAATATTACCTTAAAAAGGTATTTCCTTATAAAAGTTTTTATATATTATAATATATTAATTACGTATTTAGGCCTTATCTCGTATAAAATAGTTTAATAACTAGAATTTTGTTTTATAGTAGATAAAATACTTCTTCTTTTTTATTACTAAAATTATACTTTTAGATCTCTAGAAGGGTTATTATATATAAAAATATAATTATTAGTACTAGGGGGGTCTATTCTTATTATTAGTATACCTTTAATCTATATAAAAAGTCTCGTATAATACCTATAACTAAATATAATATATATATTAGCAATTTATATTAATTTATAGTATAGATTTTAGATTATTTAATAGTCTTTTATATGTAAACTTTATTAAAAATATAGCTTATTTCAGCTTTAATTAATCTCTATATACTTATATAATTACTATATAAAATTATTGCGTACACGGTTTAGTACCTAATAGAGTTCCCTTACTACGTTTGTACCCCTGGATCGAGGTCTAGACGTACTTTTACTTTTCGATTACTATATAAAGTAATACTTTTTTTTTAAACTAAGGGTCTAGAGCTTTTTATACTAAAATTAATTTATTAATTATTACCTCTAAGGCTTTATATAGAGTCTTATTAGGGTTTTTTTATTTAAATTATATAAAAGTAATAGTAGTTTAGTTAGTCTAATACTAGTTATAGTTAATATATATATTAAAGTAGTAGTTTAACCTAGTATATAACTATTTTTATAAATATTTTAGGCTAATATTATATAAATAGAACTAGCCCGCGTAATCTTTTAAAATATTAAAAAAAATAATAGCGTACTATAACTTTTAGATATTAATGTTCTAATAAAACTTAATAAAGATACAAGTCTTATTAACTAAAATATTATATAGTTAATTAATATATACTTAGCTTTTAATTATTGCGTACACAGTTTAGCACCTAATAGAGTTCCCTTACTGCGTTTGTATCCCTGGATCGTCGTCTAGGCGTACTGATTACTTTTCGGTTAATTAATATAGTTATTTACCTTTTTCTATATCTTTTAAAATATAATTATCTTTTATAAATTAAGTTTTTTTTAGCAGTATATTCCGTACGAGTAAAAATTAAAATATTAAATTCTAATAAGTAGTATATAAAGGTTAAAAAAATTAGTAAGTAATTAGTTATTAATATTCTATAACTAGTTCCTAGGGGAAATAGTAATATTCTAAAATTATATAATAATAAATATATTAATTATTATAGTCTACTATTATATATATTTAAAGGTAGTACTAAAGTATATAAACTATATAAAATCTAAAGTTATTTAGGTTTATATAGTCTATATCTATACTTATATAATATAGGCCTAAAATTTTTTAAGTAATACTAGTATAGCGAGATTAATTACTTATATAATATATATTATAATAGTTAGCTTCCTTATTATATAAGAGGTATAGCTAGGGTATATAAAATATTTAGCTATTAACTAAAAATTTAAAAGTTTAAGTTTAATAGCTTCTGTGCGGGTTATTTTATAGTAATAATTAAACTTTTTATTAAACTTTTTAATTTTATATAAAAGTCTATAACTTCCTAATATTCTTTTATAATCTAAAAAAGAGGTTATATAAAATTTTATAGTATTCTTTCTTATTTATCTACTAGAGGTTATACGCCCTTATTTTATAAGATTCTTAGTAGTTTTCTTTAAAATACTTATTTTAGTAATATAAAGTAGGGATAGTTCTATTTAGTAAATAAATTAGAGTATAAAGTAATTAGACTTTAGTTATCTTTTTACTCTATATAAAGTTTTAAAATAACGCAGCTAATATACGTATTAAGTTATTTAGTAAATAGGTTATTCTAAATATTTAGATTCTTTATTTAGTATTATAACTTAGTCTAGTCTTTAAATACTTATATAAAAATATTATATTCTTAAATATATTCCTCCTATAATAAATTTAGATTTATTTATATTATACGCTCCTTACCTTTCTTTATAGAGGAAGCTTCTCCTAGTACTATTATATTATCTAGTTTATATAATTAATTAT
Organism: Pleoardoris graminearum; assembly: GCA_030770415.1. Lineage (NCBI taxonomy): Eukaryota > Fungi > Ascomycota > Dothideomycetes > Pleosporales > Didymosphaeriaceae > Pleoardoris > Pleoardoris graminearum. Next base: position 115,319 of record JASEKS010000250.1, read on the forward strand.
ACGGTTTTAGCTTACTATACTAGTAAATTTATATAAAGTAGTTTAACTTTAAAAAAAATTATCTTTATCTTTTATACAGATAAGGTTTTAATAAAATATATAGTTTAATATACTCCTCTTTATTTATAAATATAGAGAAAAGTTACGTAATATATAAAATTATTTTTATATAGTATAAATTTAATAATAACTTAACCTCTTTATACGCCCTTACTAATTTATAGTAAATAAAAAAATCTAATTAACTATTAGTAATAGAGTAGTTAAACGATTTAATTAACTAACTACTAATTAGTATTAGAATAACTATACTCTACTTATATAGAGTAATAGTCGTCTATAATATTAAAGTAAATATAAAATAGTATAAAATAATAAATAATAATAGTTATATCTTAATAATATTTTATAATTTCTTCTTCTGCTATCCGTATAATAGCTAGATAAAGTTTTTACTTACTAGTGCAGATCGTATAATTATATAATTATAGCTATATAATCTGTACGCTCCGTATTACTAGTAAATCTATCTAAATTAACTACTCTATATACAAAAAGGCTTAATTTTTTTTTTAAAAAAGTATATATATATATATATATACTCTATTTTTAAAATTTCTTTTAGTTATTTCTATAGCTACTATAGCTATATTTTTAACTTAATGCTTATATAAATATATATTTATATATTAATCGAATAAAAAGTATAGCTGTAGTAACTCGAGACGACTAAAAGGGAGTTTAAAAAAGGAAGAGTATGTATATACCTTTATTATAAATATAATATATACTAAATTCTACTATAAAACTTTAAGAATATATATACTTATATTTATATATTAATTAAATAAAAGGGTATGGCTAAAGTGGCTGTGTAGGCGACTAAAAGGAGTTTAAGAATATAATATAGTAGAAGCGTACTAGTACTAGCGCAGCGCTATACCTTTTTTTAGTATTACTTTGCCTAACTTTTTTAATATATTAAGTATAAAGGTATATATATACTTCTCCTTTTTTAAAATCCCTTTTAGTTACTTTAAGTTACTTTAGTTATACTATTTATTTAATTAATATATAAATATATATAAAAAAGTAAAAGTACGCCTAGATATTAATCTAGACGTATCAACGTAGTAAGGAAACTCTATTAGGTACTTAACCGTATACGTAATAATTAAAAGCTAATATATAAATATATATAGTAGAAGATATTATAATATTATTAATATTATAATATTACTTTATTTAAAGGAAATAATTATAGTTTTACTAGACTATATTATATTTAACTATATATTAAACTATATATTATATTTATATATTAATTAAACAAATAGTGTGGCTGTGGTGGCTCGGGGCGACTAAAAGGGGTTTTAAACAAGGAGGAGTATATACATGCCTTTATTAAACTATATATTAAACTATATATTAAATTTTAATAGTATTTTTACGACTTAATTTTATATAAATATAAGTTATTATCTTATATTTAACTATTAAGTTTTTTTTTTAAATATTAATAGTAATAAAAAATTTTTACTTACTTTTTTATAGCTATTATTCTTTAAATTCTCTATTTATTTATTTTTTATTAATATATAGTAGCTACTATATTTTTTTATAATTTACTACCTACTACTACTAGTAATAGATTCGAAAAGTAATAAGTACGCCTAGACGACGATCCAGGGGTACAAACGCAGTAAGGGAACTCTATTAAGTACTAAACCGTGTGCGCAATAACTAGTAATAGATTACCTAATATAATTTAGTAATTATTACTATATTAAATACTTTTTATATTTATATATTATTTATTATTTTACTATTGTTTTATAACCTCTTTATAAGTTATTATAGCTTATTACCTTATAGTACAGGAGGGTGAAAAAAAAAGCGTAATTTAGAAAGTTATCTTATCTAAACATTTATATAAAATTAATTACTAAGCCTAAAAATATACGAATAATACCGTGTTAAATATAAAATTATAGAGAATATTATAAGTATCTTAATTACTACTTACGAGTTACGTATAAAAAATTAAAATTACCGAAACATAGTAATTTTTAATTTACTTTTTAAGAGTTCTATAACTTTTTAGTTAGTAAATATATATAACTAAAATTTTGGCTATACCGTTTTAGAACTAGTATAAATTATATAACCTAAATTTTAGAGGAAATTTATTATATAATAATAGATTTATATATTTTAATAAAATTTAGCTATTACTTATATAATTACTCCTTACGTAATATATAATTAATAGTATAGTATATTATAATATCTTTTAACTTATATAAACCTATACTACTATTTTCTTAAAATAGTACTTAATTTTTTAAAACTTAAATCTAAAGTTAATCTTCTTTTAATATTAAATAATATATCCTCTTTAATTAGTACTACTTAAAATTAATTACTAAATACTATATATAACGCTATAAGGCGTATTAAAAATAAATATAAAAAATAGTGTAAATAGTATAAAAAGATTTTTATAAAAATTTTTAAAAGAGAAAAGTACTCTATTAATATAAGTACTAAAAAATCCTATATAAATAAAGAATACGTTAAAAAAATTTAAAATACGGAAAAGAAAATATAAAAATTACAAAATAAAAATTTAAACAAGAATAATATTTTCTAATAAGTTAGTAATATAAAGGGGAAAAGCTAAAAGACAATATTATAAAAAAGAAGTAATAATAAAATTAGAACAAATTAGGTTCTATCTAATTATATAGTAGGTTTTTAATTATTTTTTTATATATAATATTATTTATATTATTAATACTAATTAAATTATAGACCGAAACGTTACTACCTAAGTATAGAAATCTATTTAGATAAGTAGAAAAAGTAATTTAGTATTTATTAGAATATTTAATAATATTACTTATCTTACTAGTAAGGACTATATAAATAAAAATTTTAATTTCTATAGTTTAACTAAGTAAACACTTCCGAGTATAAATATAAAAGACTTATTTATTTTTTTATATTTTACTTTTATTACGTTTTACTACGCCTACTAATATTTATAAACTAATAACGTTATTGTAGACTTTTTTTTAAAAAAAAATAAGTCTTTTTATATTAAGGCTACTTAACTATTTAAGGAAAGTACTTTATCTCTTAAGTAAACTAACAACTAGCTCTTTAATTCCTAATTAATATATATTACTAAATAAAGTTATATTAAATTACTAATCTATTTAGCCTAATTAGGCCTAGTTCGCTACGCTAGACCTATTTAGGAATAAATTTTTATCTTATCTAACTTTAATAGTAAATATTTTATTTATATTTTTAAATATAATATATTTTATATATTCTATATTAGTCTTTTATAGGTTTATATTAATTCTTTAGTAGTACTCTATACTTCTAAAAACTTTACTTTTTACTAGTAAAGTAGACATATTTAAAAAATACTATAATAAGATAAGGAATTAAATCTCTAATATATAAATAGCGTTAAAATTTAATAAATCTATATATTTTTTAGACACTTACTTACTATACTAGTATACCTATTATATATATACTTATTATATAATTTAAAGTAATATTTATTATTTAATTTTATATAAGTCTTTATACTACCTATTAAACTTTTTATAAAAATAATAATACTAAAAGCCTATTAATATAAGATATATATATATTTATCTTATTTAGTAGTTTTATAAAAAAATTTATATATATTATTCTTAGTACTTAGGCTACCTATAAATATCTATTACCTAATTAGTAACTACCTACTAGTTAAGAATAAAAAGTATATACTTATTTAACTTATATATTCTAGTAGGCCCTAGAAATATACTTAAAACTTCTTTTTTTTATTTTAAATTTTATAAGCGTACTAATAGATTTATTTTATTATAGTAGTGTACTTTTTAAATTACTTTATTATTTTTAGCTCTATTAACTATACCAAATCTCTTAGTTTTTTTTAATTAACTATTTACTTTTATATAGTCTTTATCCTATTATTCTAAAATCTATTTATATAAAATAATAGTATATAAAAAAGGGCTTTAAAATAGTTAAGAATAATATACTTAAAATAATTATTTTTTACTTGAAGTTTATATCCGTGCAAGTTAGTATTATATAAAAAAGGTAATATATAGCGTCGAGACACTAGTCTAAAAAAGGTATAGACTAAACACAGTTATTCTTCTAGATATAGTTAAAAAAATAAGCGTGTATAAAAATTATAAAAAATGTTTTTATTTTAGTTAGTAAACTTATAAGTTAGTATAAGACTTATTAATACGCTATATATAGGTAAAAGTATTATATTTTAGTTAATTTTAGACTTTATTTTTATTTATAGTATTACTACTACTAAAAGTAATTAGTAAGTCAGCTTTTGATCATTGCGTACACGGTTTAGCACCTAACAGAGTTCCCTCACTGCGTTCGTACTCCTGGATCGAGGTCTAGGCGTACTTTTACTTTTCGAAAAGTAATTAGTATAATAAGTAGTATAATAAATAGTAATTTAGTTAAAATTAATATAGTAATAAGATATTATAAAAATAAAAAATACCTATAAAGATATAATATAGTATAGTATTTTAAAGTAAAAATTAATAATATAGTATAGAGTATAAAATACATAACTTAACTTATTTTAAAAACTATATATTTTATTATATATACTAGATAACCGCTTAATAACTCTATTAGTATTAAAATTTAAACGTTTAGTAATACTTAATCGTTTTATATATAACTATAAATAGTAATTGCTAATAACTTTTAAAATAATTATAGGTAGTTATTAATTAATAAATATAAATTAAAGTAAAAATATTACGTTACTATATTTAGTAAAGTATTTTACCTTTACTAAAAGAAAGAAGTATAATTTTAAGGATTTAAAATTTATACTACTTACACGTAGCCTTACTACGTATATAAACTATTTAGTACTTATAGGGGAGTAAAAAAAAAGGGTAATTAAAAAAGATACCTTTTTTAAAGTAATATAACTTTATAGTTAGTAAGCTAAAAATATAAGAAAAAAAGTATTGTAAGGAGGAAGACTAGTAGATTCTATTCACCCTATTAGGGGCTACTTACTAAGGGGTTTAGGAGTAAAAAATAATTAGTAAATATAGAAAATTTTTAGAGTCCTACTTTAGGCTATTATAACTTTTTATTTAAGTTGTAAAATTTGCCTATTTTTATATATATTATAATAGTATCTATAATATATAAGTATATTAAATATTTTTATATATTTATATATTCTTAATATAATTATATATAAAAGTCACTTTTTTAAATTTTTAATAATAAACTAGTAAATAATAAATTACTACTACTTAGTATAGTAGTCTTTAGTTTCTATAACTACCTAATAATAGTTAGGGAGTAATATAATATAATTATTAATAACTTTATAAGGTATTTTATTTTACTTCTCTATAGTAGCTCTTTTAAAGGCCTTTATACTATTTAAACTATATTCTATACCTAAATTAGCCTTTTATTTTTAATTAGCCCTAATTTTAATAAACACTATATATTGTTTATAGAGGCTACATTAGGACTATAGACTAAGTAAGGAAATAGTTTAATTTTATTATTTTTAAACTAAGTTAAAACGTCCGTAGTTTTATAAATAGGGACGTTATCTTATTAGAAATACTAACCTATATTAATATTATTATAAAGATTATAATTATAATATACTATAATAATATATATATATATATATATATATATTATTATTACATTATTAAAAAAAGGGGTAAAAAAGGATTATAAAACTTACCCCTTTTTATACCTAGTTTAACCTTATGTATAAGAACTTTATTTATATAGTCCTTACTAGTATAAGAAGGAAAAAATTAGGTATTTTAATAAATACTAAATTACTTCTACCTTTTACCTAAATTGCACCCCAAACTTATAGGGTATAATTTTAGCCTATAAAATAATTAATATAATTACTATTAAAAAACTAAAACTATAATTTAAAAATATATAAAAAGTTATATATTTTAATATTTTAAAAAGTTAAAATATCTTACTTTATAATTAGCTAACAGCTAATTCTCTTCTAATTCTATTATTACCCCTTTTTCTATAGTATTCTCTTTTAGTTTTACCCCTTTATATTGCTGACTTATTAGAAAATATTATTTTTTTTAAATTTATATTTTTTATATTTTTTAATTATTTTTTAGCGTATATTAATCTTTTTTTAGCGTTTTCTTTATTAATTATTAGTTTTTTTTTACTTATATTAATAAAGTAGTCCTCTTCTTTTAAAAAGAATTATAATATCCTTTTAATAATATTAAAACTATTTTTTATTAATATTTTTTTATTTTCTTTTTTAGAACTTCTAGTTAAGTCTCTATTAATAACTCTTTTTTCTCTTTAAGTTAACTTTTTTACTCTATCTTGTTTAACCTTTTTTATATTATTACTATTATTATCTTTTTTATTATTTTTATCTTTAATACGCCTTATAGCGTTATAAATAGTGCTTAGTAATTTATTTAAAGTAGTAGTAATTAAAGTAGCTAAATTATTTACTTTTAAAAGAAGATTAACTTTAGATTTAAGTTTTAAGAATTTTGGCTCCATTTTAAGGGAATAGTAGTTTAAGTTTATAAAAGTTAAAAGATATTATAATATATCACGTAATTAGTAATTATATAAGCCTTAGTAATATTTTTATAATTAATATAATTTTATTATTAGATTACTAATATACTTCGAAAATCTAGTTACGTAACCTATACTAGGCCTAAAAGGGTATAGTAAAAATTTTAGTTAAATATATTTACTAACCTAAAAGTTATAAAAACCTAATAAAGGAATTTAAAAAATTGCTATGTTTAGGTAATTTTAATATATTACACGTAATTAATCACTAGTAAGTAAAATAGTTATAAAGTTCTCTGTAATTTTCTCTTTAACACGATATTTTTCACGTATTTTTAGGCTTAGTAATTAATTTTATATAAATTTTTAAATAAGATATCTTTTTTAATTACGCTTTTTTTTTACCTCCTGTATTAAGTTCTTATTATTATATTATACCGCGACTTTATAAAGTCTATAAAGTACACCAATTAATAACTAAGTAGAAAATATAGTCAGTAATATTTTTTTATTAATATAATAATATAATAATATATATATATAAAGGTATACACATACTCCTCCTTTTTTAAAACCCCTTTTGGTCGCCCTGAGCCACCACAGCCACACTATTTATTCGATTAATATACAAATATACTATATATATATTATTATATTATATTATACTATATATATATATTTGTATATATAATATTTTAAAATAGTAATATTAATAAAAAAACACCAAAATCTATATAATAAATAACGTTTTAACTTAGTTTAAAAATAATAAAATTAAACTTTTTTCTTATCTAGTCTATTGTCCGGATTTATATTTTATTAAAAAATATATAGGATTTATTAAAATATAAACTAATTAAAATAAAAAAACTAATTTAGGTATAGAACTAAGTTTAGAAAGTATATAGTCTTTTAAAAGAGCTATTATAAAAAAGTAAAATAATATACTATAAAAAGTTATTAATAACTATATTTTATTTCTCCCTAACTATTATTATAATCTAGTTATAAAAACTAAAGGGTACTATACTAAATATTAGTGATATATTATTTACTAGTTTATTATTAACATTTTAAAAATTTAATTTTTATTAATAATTATATAATTAATATATATATATTAATAAAATATAGTATTTATTCTTATATATAAAAATATAAAATAATTTTCTACTTTAAATAAAAAGTTATAATAGTCTAAAGTAGGGTTCTAAAAGTTTTCTATAGTTACTAATTTTTTACTACCTCTAACCCCCTTAGTAAGTAGCCCCTAATAGGGGAAATAGAATTTGCTAGAATTTTTTTTTAAAATACTATTTTTCTTAAATTTTTTTTTTTTGCTTACTAATTAAAAAGTTATATAACTTTAGAAAAGATAACTTTTTTAATTACGCTTCTTTTTTCCACCACACTGTAATGTATAGCCAAGCATTAGAATATTGTCATATACATCCATCTGAGGACCTTCCTTAAGAGTGTGCCAGTAGCTTAAAGCTTAACGTGCAAGTCCGAGCCCACCGGATCCGCACGAGAACACCTCTTTCACACCCAGCATCCCCGCTCATCATATCGCCCTTCCACAAAGTATATAGTCTTCATGCTATACAAGTACGAGATCTCTAAATAGTAATAAAGAAACTCTTCTCCCCCTCCCTCGGCTCCACCCACGCACGCTTCAAAATCGGATCCGCGCACGCCATCCTGATCCGCTCCGGTGTCGCCGGACTCTGCAAGTTCAACACGCTCGTCTCGCCAAACTCCTCTCTCGCGGCCTTGAGCGCATCCCGGATAGCAAAAAAAACGCTGCTGCCCAGGAAAAGCGGGGGCTCACCTAGCACGCATTAGCAAATATTCCTCTCATCTCACACGCAAGGCCAAAATGCTGTGCGGGAACCGACTCACCAACGCCCCTACTCCGCTGAATCGTCCTCAGATTCTCCCAATTCACATCCTTGAGCAGCGACACATTAAACACCTGCGGAATATCCCTGAAACCCGGGATCTTATACGCGCCCGGACCCCGCGTGAATATGCCGCCCGTGCTGCGCTGCCAGAGACTCTCCTCCGTCGTGAACAAGCCTTGCCCCTGCACGAACGCGCCCTCGATCTGCCCGTAGTCGATTGCAGGATTAATACTTCGCCCGACGTCCATTTTGATGTCGGCCCGGCGGCACGTCCAGTCGCCTGTCAGCGTGTCGATCTCGACCTCGGCGGCCGCCACGCCCTGCGTGAAGTAGAAGAACATCTGCCCCGTGTTCGCGCCCCACACGTACCCGATGTCGGGCGTCTTGTAGAAGCCCTGCGCAGAGAGGTTGATGCGGTCGAAGTAGGCGGCGTGCGCGATGTCTTTCATGGAGGCGTCGGGCCCGAGTTTCGCCCGGATGGGGCGGAGGCGCTCGTTGAGCTGTTGGCACGCGTTGAAGATGGCGTAGCCGTTGAGGTCGGAGGATGCGGATGCGGCGGTCGAGGACGTGTTGGCGACGGTGTTGGTGGCGGTTTCGGAGATGAAGACGGAGTCGAGAGGGACGCCGAGGGCTTCGGCCGCGACCATTGTCATCTTGGTGTATAGGCCTTGGCCCATTTCTGTACCGCCATGGGCGACTAGTACGGAGCCGTCGTGGTAGATGTGTACGAGGGCACCGGCTTGGTTCAAGAAGAGCGCTGTAAAGGAGATGCCGAACTTGGTGGGGATGAGGGCGAGGCCGCGTTTGTTCCACTTGTGGGTTTTGTTGAACTCTTGGATGGCGGTTCGGCGTTCGTCGTATTTCGTCGATTCTCGGACCTGCTTGTACATGAGCGGCACGTACCAGTCTTTGACTTCCTGGTTAAAGTGCGTGACCATGTTGGTATCAGGCGAGTACATGTTAATCTCGCGCAGCTTCTCCACGGCAATCTTCAGTTGGTCGGCGATTTCGTTCATGAAAGTTTCTGTAATGAACATGCCCTGAGGTGCTCCGAAACCCCTGAACGCGGTATTGGAGACTGTGTTTGTCTTCGCAATCCGCCCACGTACGTGTACGTTGGGGATGAAATAACAGTTGTCAATATGCGAGAGCGCCCGCTCGACCACCGCTCCGGACAAGTCCTGGCTCCAGCCACCGTTGTTGAAGACATCGACATCAAGTGCCTGGATCTTGCCGTCATTGTTGACAGCGACTTTCCAACGGCCGAGGAAAGGGTGGCGTTGGCCTGAAGTGAGGATATCCTCATCGCGATTGAGCATGCATCGAACCGGTCTCCGGACCTTGTTGGCAGCGCACGCAACGATACCCGCGAGCTGAATCGCGCGCGTCTCCTTGCCACCGAAGCCACCACCCATGCGTTTGACGCGCGTGACAATCTTGTTGGCTGCCACTCCGCAGATCTTCGATACGTACGCCTGCGTCTCGGAAGGGTTTTGCGTGCTGCTGAAAACTTCCATCTCGCCATCTTCGGGCTTGGGTACGGCAAGACACGCATTCGTTTCAAGGTAAAAATGCTCCTGGCCGCCTATCCTCGCAATACCCGTGAAGACATGGTCTGCTTCCGCAAAAGCCTTCTCAGTATCTCCCTTCTTAATGTAGCGGAAGTGGTTGAAGAAGCTTTCCTTCTCGATAGCTTCCTCGGTAGTGAATATAGCCGGCAAATCCGCGTATTCGACCAAGACAGCGCGAGCCGCTTGCTCCGCACGCTTCGCCGTGTCAGCGAGGATCATACCGATCGGTTGACCCGCAGTGAAGACTTCGTCGATCGCAAAGAACGTCTCATCGCAAGCCGGCGCACCCCACCAGTTGGCCTCGGGAGTAGCCACATCTCTATGGTCGACCCAGCCAGCCACGCCCGGAAGATCGAGCGCTGGTTCCGGGTCAACCTTTACTAGCTTGGCATGTGCCCTAGTTGAGAGGACTAGACAGCCGTACAGCTCATTCTTCTGCACTGGAATATCGTCTGTGTATTGAGCTTCGCCTGTGCACTGCTTCATCGCGGCTACGTGGGGTTTCTCTTTTCCTAGGATCTTCTGTTCGTATGCTGCCCCAGCCTTATGGTCTTTTTCGCCCGAGCTGATGTCCCGTTCGAGCTCGCCAATGGCTTGAGTGTCTACCTCGGTATTTTCCGCATGGAGCTCAGCTAACACCTCGTGGTAGAATTTGTAGAAGAAGCCAAGAGCAAGTGATTTCCTGTACGTTGCCATGCCACCGGGAACGCCAAAGCGCAAATCGAAGTCTTCTTCAAGTGCGCCCATGACACCCTCCAGCGTCTTTAGTTCTGTAAGTTTCTTGCCTTGCAGGAAAGTCATGGCTTTCTTCGCGGCGATTGTTGTCGGCGCCATGCCACCGTAGACCAAATCCACGCTTTGCACAACGTCGCCATCGTCCAGCGACAAGCGCAACGCGGCATTCACGATAGCAATGTCGTCATCTTTCCTCTTAGCTTGCTTGTAGGCGCGCATGAACTCGCCTTTCTCTCTTGCCACGGGGATCTTCAAGCTTGCGATGATGCCATCTGGAGGAAGCGCCGTCGCTCGGTAGCCCTTGAAGAAGGTCGACATGGGAATATCGGTTGTCTCGTTCAACGTTTTTGCAACCAATGTCGAGTTGCTCGCTACAAAGACTGGATTCAGATCGGATATCGGACTCGCTGTTGCCAGATTTCCTGCTGGTGTCCCTACGTTCCTGATCTGGCGCCCAGCGAAGTACCGGATCTGCTTCAGAATCGCAGCGAAGGGCTGGCCCTTGGCTTCTCCGTAACGATCAAGCGCCTTCCGGCAAATATCCTCAAGGTCGGTGAGCACCACGTTCCCGCCAATCTCAAGGTAGTCGTCGTGGAAGGAGAACTGCCGCAGCTCGGCGATATCGCCCACATAGACGGACGCGCTGTAGTGCTGGGCTTTGAACTTGATCTCGATCTGTGTCTCCGTGCTTCCTCTTATTATCTTTGCGGATGGATATGCGTTTTTGATTTCCAGAAGCTGCTGCACCGTGACTGGCCTGTACCATTTTTTCCTCTTGTTTCCGAATGCCAGGGGTTTGTACTCGTGCTTCCTTAGCTGCGGAGGAAAGATGAGTTCCGTGTCCGGCTTGTATTCTATAAATCCAGGCGGCGTGAACCTCTCGATCGGCTGAGAGTCACCATCCACGCCATTGCTCTTGCAACATACTCCATTCGAGCCCTTCTCCATGCAGCATCCGGTTCCACCATTGGCTTTCGCCTTTCCGCATCCCGTCTTGACGCTAAAGCTTTGCGCAGCGTCCAATATAGGCCTGTAGCCTGTGCACCGACACAAGTTGCCGTCAAAAGCTTCCTCGACTTCGTGCTCGGAGGGTGATTCGTTATTACGGAGAAGCGCATACAGACTCATGACGATGCCTGGGGTACAGAACCCGCACTGGCTGCCATTGCCCTTTGCTATTCTCTCCTGCGCTGGGTGTGGCCTCTTCATGTTCCCAATACCCTCCACTGTGATGATGTGTTTTCCATCCACACTGACGAGCGGCGCGAGGCATGCGTTTACGGAGGCGTGGTAGATCTTCTTCGTCGTCGGGTTGTACTGTGAAACAACCTGTCGCCATTGGTCAGCCTACTGTCGTGTGACTCCAGCAACTTTTCCATCAAGACAGCAGTGGCAAACATACAACTGTGCAGGCACCACAACCACCTTCTGCGCATCCCAGCTTTGTTCCCGTAAGACCAATTCCTCTCAGGTATTCCAGCAGTGTGAGTTCTGGGTCTGCTGTGTCCAGCACGACCTTCGTGCCGTTGAGATAGAACCGTAGGGTATCATCGTAAGCAGCCGTCACTTCGTCCAGCGATCGCAACGCGTCGTTTGATACCGCGGGCTGCGGTGAGACCAGTCCTGGAGCCATGCTGTGCGGGCATCAAAGAATGGAACTGAAATCGAAGTATTAACCGAGCAACAAGATGCAACAATGCGGATTTCGAGGAGGCACTGAATGAGAAGGACGGGTCGAAGACACAAAGGCGCGTTGTGGAAAGCGCAAGCTAGCTGCGACACCCATGGTGGACCCCGGCAAAGGTACAGTGATCTAACCCCTACGTGTCTAGCTCGTAAAAGAAACAGCCCAAATACCGAAGGCGGTGATTTGCCCTTATCGCGATGGCGACAGCCTACGTGCGTCAACACTCGTGGATTCCGGCGTTCGCCGCGGCTTCGTTCGTCGCTTGCCCCTCGTGGCGCCCCGCATTTGCCGCATGTGGCCTAGCATATCACGTGATTTACCTAATTCGCAGAGCTTTCGCCTAGTCCTTCCCGTACATCTTGGACGCTATTATAAGGTCCTTATCCATGCTTAGCAGTCATATGTCCGCAATCAGATATAGGACATAGTTGATGCGGTTCTTCGCAGCCTTATCTGCTACACTCTATCTGCTCTTGGACGCCTTCGAACATCTCAACATTATAAACCCTCTTTTCTCGGGTGGGCATGTACGGCGATATGCCACGGGTTTAGGTGCGCTGTGTTGCTCTGGGGCGGGCAATACAAAGATAGAATATGCCCGGAATCCTGGCTTGCTGCGGTCGCTTGGAATAAGCCAATAAATAGTCGCTTCCGAAGCAATGCAAGGTGGTGCTGCCTTCCGCATTATACATATGCAATTACTGCAAGCAACAAAAATAGGAATTGATGTATATTTGGGTATTTTCCGCGTCTGTAAAGTTTATCCTGGGGCAACACAATAATCAAAGTGTCGTACAACCTGTTTATGTATAGTGTCTCCTGGTGTAACAGGCAGAGCGAAGTTGGGAGTTACCATTTCTATAGGCTCTTGGTAGCTAGGATTTGAGCATCATGGCGTTGTCATTATACACGAACAACGTTTCCATATCTTCTCGCAATAACATAGTCCCAGCTGCCGACGGTGCTGACTTACTCACGACAAGAAAAACCGTGAGCTATCTCCACAAACCATGAAGTCAATAAATCAATAAGTCACAAGAGACCCAATCCCATTATTATTCAGTTCCGTCCCATTACACTAGTTCAACCTAGCTATCCGTATCCATAAAGTCCGAGACCTATAAAGATGAAAAAAGAAAGAAATCCAGCACCATTACAAAAGGATACGAGGGCTTCTAGTAGCCGGCCTTGTAACCAGAGCCGTAGCCACCAGCAGGTGGAGCAGAGCTCGAAGCTGCGGGAGCAGAGCTGGCCGGAGCGCTCGAGGCGACAGTCTGGAGAGTGGTGGCGGGGACCGAGGGACCTGAGCCGTAGCCGTTGCCCGCAGAGGTGCTTGAGGGTTTCGCGGGGACCGAGGGGCTTGAAGGGGTAGCGGAAGGCTTTTGGCCATAACCTCCACCGACTGGAGTAGTGGGCTTCGAAGCATCGACGGTGGAGGACGGGCTTCCCTGCCCATATCCGCCGTGACCGCCATTGCCGCCTTGTCCATAGCCTCCGTGGCCGCTGTTACCACCTTGGCCATACCCGCCGTGGCCCCCGTTGCCGCCTTGTCCATATCCACCATGGCCCTGGTTCCCGCCCTGTCCATACCCGCCGTGGCCGCCGTTGCCGCCTCCGTAAGCTATCAAATTCAGTCAGTATACAAGTCGATCAAGTCTCGGGAATGTGTATGAATGACTTACATCCGCCATTATGCCCATTTCCGCCCTGTCCATAGCCCCCATGGCCCCCTTTGCCGCCCTGTCCATATCCGCCGTGGCCCCCGTTGCCGCCTTGCCCACCATGGCCTTGGTTTCCGCCCTGGCCATAACCACCGTGGCCTTGGTTTCCGCCCTGGCCATATCCACCATGGCCTTGGTTTCCACCGCCGAAGCCGCCGTGGCCCTGGTTGCCGGTTCCATATCCTTGGCCACCACCGTAGCTACCATGGCCCTTGTTTCCGCCACCATAGCCACCGTGACCTTGGTTGCCAGTTCCATAACCAGAGTTGCCTCCACCGTAATTGCCATGGTTTGATCCTGAAAACATGATTAGCAGCCATTCTTACAAGAGCAGTATGCATCCTCGCAAATCCGAATAGCCCGCGTTCTGCACTATACATCGCCTTCAAGAAACCGGGAAAACGATAACTTACCGCCTTGTCCGCCATGTCCGCCAGAGGGCATCCAGGGCTTTGCTCCCCACTTGTTCTTGTCTTTGCCCTTGTCATGGTCACCGCCATTCCAGCCCCCGTAACCACCATGACCGCCGTTTGAGCCTCCGTGCCCATAACCCCCACCATAGGAGTTGCCTGGAGCGCTTGGTGCGGGTGCAGAGGAAGTGGGAGCAGAGGGTGCGGCAGAGGAGATAGGAGCAGAGGGCGTGGCAGAGGTCTCAGGCCCGGGCCCGGGTCCGTAGCCGCCAGTTGGGACTGAAACAGCGATGCTAGAGCTCGGGACGGGAGCGGCATTGTACCCAGCAGCGGTCGTAGAGACAGCTACTGAGGAAGAAGCGGCACCGCCGCCATATCCGTAACCCTGTGCTGAAGCAACACTGAGAAGCTGGAGAAGAAAGACGAGGCTGCTGAGCGCGCCGGCAGGCTTGGAAACAACGGCCATTGTGAATTACTGAGATACGTATCGACTTAGCGAATGTATTTGAAAAAGAAAGACTGCTGAACGAGAGACTGTTGAAAGTGGACAGTAGCGAGTGATGAAGCTGGATGCTGGTGAGAAGAAGACTTGAATGTAAGACTGATGCTATATACTTCTCGCCCGCATCATCCATGCCAACTGCATCTCAGCTTGCCCAACACCGTGCACTATTGTTTCGACAAACAGAGAAACAATGCACTACCGCATGTTTCAAGATACTCCGGGACACGAACCAGAGGCTCGGCTCCGGGGCTAGCTGTGTGCTTGTCAGGGCCAGAACGGCGGTCCTGAGTAGCCACGGACAGAAATGCTCAGCGACCCCCGCCAGAACGCTTACGCACACGCGTATTGCGCACACGCGTATTGAGCACACATGGACCTATCGAAGCGGTCGTGACAAGCATGGATCGGACAAAGTTACGGGGAAGCTATCGAGCCCTGGAGGCGAAGTGCGGCAGGGTGGCGCTTGATTGGTTCGCTAGTGAATTGAAGTCCGCTTTGCCCGACGGGGTTGGGCCCCTGATCTTACCCGCATCCGCATTGTTGGCCAACGCGTCCTCGGAGACCAAATAAGGGTATGACACGCACCGTGATCCCCCTTTTGCTGAGCATGTATCTCATCCGGGGCATTGACGGCTACCAAAGAGAGTTAGGAGTACGCTTGTGCAATCGCTCCTACCTGGGAAAGGCTAGGAAATATCCGGTGCCCTCATTTCCGCCCGTTCGTAGTTCAAAACCAGGAACGATTGCTAATACGGAAGGCTGTCGACTCGAACGGTGCCTTTCGACCTCATGGAGAATCCTGTCGGTGAAGTGTGGGATGTTGAGGATCTTCCGCACTTCTCATCCCCGAGCCCAGCGGCAACATCCGCATAGCTCAATAGCAATGGCACGCTGCATGAGCGCCACATGCATTGAAGCGTAGTTGTCACATTGAAATGTGACTCGCGTTGTCGGAACCTCGCGGCAATTGTGGCTGAACCAAAGCGAGCAAAAGAGGATATCGTGGCGAAGATCACAAAGTAAACGTGCGAGCCAAAGTCTTGCTATGCGCCCAAGGCGTTGTATGGCGCATTGTGTATATTGGACCGACTTGTGCTGACGTTTCCGACGCCGCCTTTGTGTCTCGGGCTGTTTCCTGCTGACTGCGCAGGTTGGGGCTAAGGCGTAATTGATCGCGTCATATCCAAGTGGAACACGCCAGCTGTTCTGACACGGGAAGACGCATGCAGAGGTTGCTCAATCGTCCTTGGATCAAGTACGAGAGGTACGCCTAGGCTTCGTCCAAAAGCGGGAACGCACTGAAGGGATCGTTTCCGGATTATTAACTAACCGGCCATTCCAGATCTTCCAGGTCCAGCCCGTCCTCTGCAGCACTTCATGATGCCGCAGATAAACAATGTGAAGAAACTCATCTGCTGAGTCCCTCAAGAACAAACGTCCAGGTGACACATTGAAGGTCTGACCAGCTCCAAGATTTTGCATTCCTTTATTTTATTCTATTTTCTTTTTTCCATTCCTCCTTACCATCCACTCATCCGCCACAACTTGTATTGTCCGGACTAGCTCAGGAAAAATCAATACTTAGTCCACATCTTCGTACTTGAATCCTGCGGGTGTACATTCCCCATCAAAAGCATCATTCGAATGGCCCACCGTTATGCTCTCGCAGGCCTTAGCTTCCCCGATGTCATCAAGGTCGGAGAACGCTGAGTGCGTCTTACCGCGAGATCGCAGGCATATTCTCGCCTGGCCACCTGACTGGTATGGCTCGGAGAACAAAATCGGAAAAGTTGTTGCTGCGAATTGATTCCCCGATTTTGGCGATATGGCCTGCATATATTATTCCTGCTCTTTTTCGAGAGGCTTTGTTGGCGCCTTTCTACGGCAGCTGTGCCGGGTATACTAGCGCGGGAGTGAACGGCGAGGATAACGCCCGATGGGCTTGGACCGTCTAGAATGGGCAAGATGCCGAAATGGGTGTAGTCGGTGCCATCGCCGCGGTTGTGGCTGGAGACGCAATCCTTCGTTTGCAGTGAGGAACATAATCCCGCACTTGTCGTATATGCGTGGAGTAGTGAAAGAGCCTGTTACTAGAGCGAATGCGATGGTTTTGGAACACATCTTAGCAAGATCTCGCACAGCCTAGATGATGTAGCGCTGGTTGTCGCAATTAAAACAGGTCGATAGGTACAACGCTGAGACTCTCTTATTCTGAGCGCAATGCGGCATGTAAAGAATGGCGAATGGCGAATACCAACCACGACCTGGACCTGTTTCGGTACGCACTATACTACATTTGGTTAGTGTGACAGATCTAGCGTGCACGATCCTAAATCTATCTCCCACTTGATAACATACATCACTCAGCTCGCCGTCGAGCTTTCCTCTTCGCCATCAGTTCGCTCATGGGGTCACCACCACCGGCCGCACTCGCTGGAGGAGGGTTGGCCGGCCCTCCTCTTCCTGAGCGAAGCTTGCCTCGTCTGCCTGCGCATCTACAACCTTCCCAACGTTCTCTTTTTCAGCGGTGGAGCTTTTCTTAGCTTTATACCCGCATGTATCTCTTGCAGAAAGGGGTTTCCAGCATTTGGTGGCCGGCGTCCGGAAGGTGGAGGTGACCCTGGGGGCGGTGGAGGGTCGGATGGAGAGGGCATAGATGATGGGGGAGGCGGTGGTGGAGGTGGAGGAGATGCCGTGGAGACCTCAGAATGTACATCATCCTCCTGGGAAGAGCTCATTCCGCTCGCCTCACTTCGCGACTCATCCTCCAGCAACGGACTCCTGCCTGCCTCACTACCCGACTGATTCTCCTGCAAAGAACTTCTCCGGCTCGCCTCACTGCGCAACTCGACTACTGGAGAGAGCCCACGAGGACCTGCGGGCGATTAGCAAACAGTCCAACTCTACCTGGATATACACATACCATTGTCTTCATCAAGTGGTGCATGTGGACGCGGGGTCGAACGACCCGACCCCGTTCTGCTCTTTAGCTCATCGATAAAGTGGTCGGAAAAGTATCGTTCATCTTGGCTGTGGTACGGTACATGTCTATCAGCCTCTGACGGTGTTTCTGAATGTTCGGACCACCACTGACTATCATGCGTTGCAGCCGTTCCTATGGGTTGCCGGCCCTGCGGGCTTCTTGACGGACCGCTGTGACGGCCGTGTTCTTCAATCTTGCCACTGGCTTTCCGCGAACGAGATGTATTTACATCTTGTATGGGTTCTTCGTCTTCAAGTTCGGTGGCTGAACTTGACAGAATTGACACAGCATAAGCGTTGCTAGAGGATTTGTACTTACTTCCGGACTCTTGAGCTTCAGCTCGCTCACGCTCTTCTACGCGTTGACTGTGGGGTGTTGTTTCGTAGACTGGGGAATACCGGTTGAATTGACTCCTGCTCGGCTTCGAATGCATCGAGCTTCGACCCGTGTGGCTTTTTACCCCTCTGATATCCGGATTGCGAGATGGGGCGCGGCTTTCTGGATAGCTTGGCGAGTACTCATCGTCTGCATCATGATGCACTCGGCCTGAGTACGTTTCATGTACGCTGTCGTATTTACTTCTTCTCGAGTGGCCGGTATGCTCATCGTGCATCCACATTGCGGCCCTGTCCAGGCTACTTCGGTCATTCTGGCTAGGGTAGATATTCGCGTGGGATGGAGAACCAGGATAATTACCAGGCGAGGGACCATCATTTCCAACGTGAGAGCCTCGGTCGTGGTGATGGCAACCTTCCTTTTGGCTATCACGACGGCGACTATTCCTTTCGCTCCCATATCGACCCTGCTCTCGCCCATGACCACTGCTCTCCTTCACCGGTTTCTTCCCCTCGCTTTTGGTCATTGCTCTTTTGCTCTCCCGCTTCGTCAACGGTGTCCTCTCCTCGGGCGTTCCCTTCGTCTTTTCTCCATCCTCTCCCCTCTCCTTTTTCTTCCTCACCCGCTTCCTCTCCTCCAAACTTCCCCTTACCCTCCTGTCCTTCCTCCTCTGCTCTAAATGATAGTTCCCAACCCCCCAATTAAACCGATCCCTCAAGTGATCACCAAACCCCAGTAGCGGCCCCGGCTTAACCTTGTACTTCGGGAACGGCCCCGGACCCGCATCCTTCCATCCTCTCTTACCCTTTACGAGCGGGTTCCCGTTGCGGTCGAACCGCTGCTTGGACCGCGAGCTACCTTCACCCGGAGACTCGGAGTGTAAGCGATTATATCCACTACCTTTCTCTTTTCTAGAGGGTGATCTGGGCTTTGGGTGCGAGGATGGGTGTCTAGATAGAGTGTGAGGTGCACCGGAGGCCGCGCCCGCCATCGAGAACTCTGTGTCCGGTTCGTGCGGGTACAGGGAACCTAGGACGGCGTGATCTGAGTCGGTCTCTTCCGCTCTTGCGTGACGAGAGTCTTGCCTTTGCTCTCTCGACCTACCATGGCCACTGCTTTCACCATGTCCGTGCTCCTCTCGCTGATGCGACTCCTTCCGTTCCCCCGACTTGTCCCGTCCACGATCGTCGCCTTCTTTGTAGTCATACCCTGGGCTTCCCCTCGTTCCTTTTTCTTCCCGTCTGCTACTGCGCTCGGCCATGCTTTTCGACCATGCAGCTTCTTCCCTGGCTCGTAATACTTCCTGCTCCTTCTTTAGACGATAAATCCGCACTTCTTCAACCACGCCCTCCAGGATAAGACGCGGTGTGCTATACTGACTTAAACCCGGGTGTCGTGCTCGTTGACCTGAAAGTAGATTCTGGACTCGGGATTGGACTTCGTTGCGGTAGCGTTCTGCTTCTGGAGAAGGGGTGCGCATTGCGGGTGTAATCGTTGCGCTTTATGTGCGTGGATTTTGGGGTGTTGAGGAGGTATGTAACGTTGAAGTGTTCGTGCGTGATAGGGAAGGGGGATGAGGATTGTGAGGGAGTGAAGCGCGGACATGCTGTGCGTGGAGGGCGAATGTGGGATGTGTAGATGTGAATGAGTAGTAGCGTTCTTAATACGCAAATAAAGATGCAGTGTGGAATGCGAAAGATACGTGAATGGTGGAAATGAAGCGCTGTGTGAGTTGTCCGGCAAACGTCGCGCTTGAGCACGGGGTGACGAACAGGTTCTCAGGTTCTCCTTAATCGTCGTTACCGGCCTGAACAGATCATGCGACAACCAGCACATTATGTTGCCCGCCAAGGAGCTGTCGTTAGTCTTAGAATATACTCCTGTTTCTCAAAAATTCTTCTTGAGTTGTAGTAGGGGAATAGACCAAGGAAGTGAACCATGTAGTCAAATCGTTGTCGATTGCTTATGGCGCAGCTCGTGTTGGACGTTGACCCATGCGGCATCCGTTCTACGTAAGACGAGTCGTCGTGCGTGCTTGTTCAAGGGAATCCCACCGCACCGTGAGCTGTAACATTCCATTTTACTTTTCCAGAAAAACGGTCTTAATAGAAGGCTTCCACGTTTAAACCGACTCCGTGATTTTCCAGGGCTTCCTCCTACAGTCATGGGCCGAGGGCGTTAGTTCAGCAGGCGGCTATCTGTACTGCCTATCCTTGGCTACCATACCGTAAATTGTCGAGGTTCGACATTCACATTCAGGTGGAGATTTGGTTAATGTTTTTAATTTTCTACCTCGCTGCAACTGGAAGGAGCACCAATGACCTTTGCGCCAAATGGGAGCACACAAACTTCAGAACTGCATGCGTTCCTTCTATAGATATGTATATGCGTGACGAAGATTCCTTATTCCCATACCTGCTCATCCAGAAGAAACCATAAGCCCTAAAGCCCAACGAGTGGCCATGTTCTTGACAGTACGCCGACCATGTGGTCTCCAGCGGCCTACTTCGCATGCTATTCAATCTCCCGCACCTCTCCATCCTTGCCCTCTGTACTCAGAAACTATTCAAAAAGCATGTAGCGTGCTGTACATGTTGAACCGTACCTCGCGCCCAGCACCGTAATCTAGCCGCTGTTATAGCAGAACACGTTTAAGAGGGTTCCTCTTCGTTCGGGGAGAAATTGTGCTTAGTCGTGATAGCGCCAGCTTCGGTAGCCGTCCATTTTACAAGAAGGTTGATTGACGATTTGACGCTCCAGAAGAATAATAGAACAGGATCGGGCGTCTGGGGAAATGCGTAGAATACACTGGCCTTGCAGTAATGTAAGCTGTTCAAGTCTCTAGTAATGACAAGTAGAATATACCGTAACATGATTACCTTCCCGAATATCATGAAATCCTTCTTGAAGTTCCTGAGACTATTAGGAGCTGAACACGGCAAGATGATTGCCCACTTAAACTCCCTGACCGTCGGATCGAAGAACTTGTCGAACGCAAGCGTAGTCGCGAAACCTTCACAAATACGCAGGTTCTGTATAATGAGAGTATAGTCGTCGAACTTTGGGTGGTCGACTATGCAGGGGTAATCTACGGATGCGATCGACAGTAGCTTAGGGCGGAAGTGGAGGAATGGAAGGTCCGTTGGAGTGCGACCGCCACTTGTTGCCTTCGCAGTTTCCTGCTCAACCTGATCCTCGACGAAGCCCATGGCTGAGATGTGTTATCTTCGTTCTAATTGGATCTTGTGGAAGAAAAAAGATAGGGAGTAGGGCAGAGGGGAGGTTACTGGCAGAGGATGGCATCTTCCTTTACAGATCCGCGAGAACGTGACAGTTTGCTAGGGTTTCGAGGCGAAGGCCCAACCACCTACGACGACAGCGGTTAAGGTCAAGGTCGTGTGGGCGACACGAGCAACGCGTGCTTCCGCCATAATTAACAAGGACAAAAAGCAAATTCACGGAATGACAAGAGTATAGGACATGGGGATACTCGTGAGGCCACCTGCGAGGACTGTCTTGGTATATTCAAGCACTACCTGGTTGGTATGCTCGATGCAATGTTTATATAGGTGCGACTTGCTCTGGAAAGAGAAAGATCCGTAATAGTTAACTTTGCACACTAATGCTAGCTCTACACACCCCTTTTTCATCTAAGCAGTTAGCAATGCCGTCAGTGGCTTGAAACTTGGCACGGTCCGTTTATGCCAATGCCATCTCGTAGCAGCAGTGACTACTCAGCCTTCCACGTGTATTTCTTTGAAATCGTGCGCAGATTGTAGGAAGCCGAGAAGGCTACAAGGCTGCATGCCAAAGAATTTCCACCATACTGTGCCCGCACGGGATCTGTCGGAGATCTCTCGTATATGCTGCGGTGAATCTCTCCAGTCATGAGGTCTCTTTCGGTGTGCTCGTCCCAAAGCGGGGTACCGTTGTAGTAGGGCGCATAACCTCCATAGTACGTACAAATTTCTGTCCATCTTCCGAGGAAATCAATTTCTGACCGAACGAGCCATTCGAACCTAACTTGCTCATCCTCAGGATAAGCAAAGAAGGAACCGGCCTGTGGGATGTCAGCAACGAATTTATGAACACGCCAACGAAATGACTTACCAGGACGTTCCTACCTTCTCTCTTTATGACGAAGTCCGTCGTCAAATCCCAACTGTCGTGATCCATAGCGAACCACTCAAAAGTCTCGACATCTCGGCCGACGAACTTCCGGAATGCATCCTGATCACAATTCCAGAGAATTGTAGCGACACCATCACATAGACAAAGCATGCGGACGTTTTTGCCATCAAGCTTACTGATGTCGACGAGGTGGGGGTAGCCAAGAGGTGCATCAGGATGAAGACCTGCGCAATCCGAGAGATATGATAACGGCTGAACGTCAACTTCGTGGTTCTCCGCCATGCGATCAAGTGAGTCGTCGCTGTCATAAAGGAAGTCGTCCGTGCCATACTCCTCATCCCATGAGGACGAGTACAACTCAGACGACGGGGAAGAACTCTCTCTTGGGCGGTCCAGTAAATGCTTGGAACTTTGTTTTGAGTTCTTGAGGCCGGACGTCTTTCTCTGGACTTTCACTTTCTTTGCCATGGCTGAAGCTTTGCTTTTCTTTCGACGCTTCTTTACCCGGTCTACAGCTGCATCAATCTGCTCGAGATCTTCATCAGCCGTCTCGCTTGTGAATGTGTCGGCTAGTTCCTCGTCGTGTATATCCAGCTTCACCTCGACATCACTGTCTCCCAGCTCCGTCTCTTGCGCATCGGTGTTCTTGTCACCCCCATCGACCTCCGAGTCGGGTTCCTCCACCTTGATCTTCACGGGTGGCATGGCGGCGGGCTTCCAATGGCGTTAAGTTCTGGCGGGTAAGAGGAAAAGAGGTATAAGTACGGAGAGAGGTAGGTATCGAGTGCCTAGAGGTGGTGGGGTAATCGATAAGATAGAGAAGTAGTAAAAGAACATAGGGTTCTGTAGATTTTTCTAATAAATCCTGGCGATAAAGGGGGGCTTGTAAGATAGGAAAGAGCGACGACTAGCTTAGTCCGAAGAAGTAATCGCGCTAAAGAAGCTGAGCGGAAGTAGAAGTGAGGGATTCACGTCGATAGCTAAAAGCTGTGGTTAATGAATGGACTGAAGGCCTTGCGTATTGAGTATGGACGTAAAAGCGCATATATCTTAATGTCGGCGCGAGAGTAGATAATGCTTCGTATCACGGTTGGACTACGCGCTGGCTGGAATGATGAGGAAGATTGCGAAGTTACGTTTATGGCAATGGATAGCTATAAAGAGTAGCATAGACATTGATCTATATGAGGTGGTCACGCGATGGTGGCAAGCGACGACGTATAATGGAAGGTGGACGATTTCTTGCTTTTTAAAAGCTACATTCGGGAAATCGTGATATTATTCCCGTGCCCACACGTCCGATCATAATATTCTGTATCGATGCTTGTGGTAATCTAGAGTGAAGACGTGCATGTGCATGCATTCAGGTCCTCCGTATCTCATGCATCTACTCTGCTGTCCACTTAATTTTCTGAGTGGCTCCGAGCGAATAACCCTCACAAGGTTCCCTGACCCAATCGATGAGGGCATACGCCAATGCTCTGCAGACGTTTTCCGCAATAGAAAATTCATTTCTGGGCCAACACTCCGTACGCAACCTGCGCACGTCGTTTACAAGACCCACACCTAGCCCGCCCTTGCGGTTCATGAGTTCGTTCCACTTCGGGATGTCCCGCAGGCCTGCTGGCCATTTTAGCCCCTCCCCGCCTTGATGAACCCTCCAAATGCCGAAAAGGTCGACATGTGCCTCAGCGAAGGAGAACTCATTATAAAACTCTGGATCTAAGGTGTCGTAATCGAAGGTACTAACCTGGGATAAGTATTAGTCATGGCCGCCCAGCTCGCTTTCGCAAAGTGTGACGAGCATTTGTGGTCGATAGAACTTACTAAGACGTGAATACCTTCTCGTCGGATGACGATAACCTCTCCAATAGGCGTGTCATATCTGACTGAAGACCACTCAAATTCTTGATTGTCGGGGTCAAAGAACTTTTTGAAGACTTCTAGGTCAAAGTTCCACAGCAGAGTAGCGACGGCATCGGACAGATGCAGACCTTGGCTATGCTTTCCGTACTCAAACTGGCTGAGATTGACTATATGTGGGCGACCCGGAGGTGCATTCGGAGGTAGTTCCGGGCAAACGTCGAGGTATGGTATGCGATTCCTTGGACGCTTGAGCTTATCCGGCTTGTGAGATGCTTTTGTATCATCTTTTCCCTTTATCTTCTTGGCCGAAGTTGATGAGACGTCTGCATTCGGCCGCTTCTTTGCAAGCTTGCTGGCTCCAGTCCTTGATGCCACTGCCGACGCTGTGGTCGTAATGGGTCTACGTTTGACATTTTCCACTGCCTTATCAATCTGCCCCAGCTCCTCACCAGCGTCTTCCTCAGCGAATACGTCTTTAAGAAGCTCTTCATTGTTCGCATCCAGCTTGATCTCCACACCCTCAACATCCAGCTCTTTCTCAGTATCCTGGTTGGACTGGGGCGCCTCCAGATCGGAGTCAGGCTCTGCCTTGATCTTGGTCGGGGGCATCGTGACTGGGCCCCGCTGTCGTAAGTGTACCGATCAGAGGGGACGCGAGGTGTAAAGAAAAAGGCTCACAGGAGTGGCTACGAGTGCTTGTACTTGCCATTGAATGGCGGGGTAACCGACTAGAGGTGACGGCAGGTTGAAGCACGCTATCCGATCAAAACAAACGGACGCCTGGTCAACTAGGAAGGAGCGCTCACCTCTCAGACCTAGAAATGGCAGTCGCAGTTTATTCCAATTAGACGACATGGTGTGTAATAATAGAAACGTATATCTCTTGAAAACAACTCTCTCGGTGCTATCAGTCCTTGAACCAGTACCGCACCACGTCGAGAAGCGCGCGAGGACAAAACAAGTGACCACAATATCCTAGT
The DNA here is from genome assembly GCA_030770415.1 of Pleoardoris graminearum. NCBI lineage: Eukaryota > Fungi > Ascomycota > Dothideomycetes > Pleosporales > Didymosphaeriaceae > Pleoardoris > Pleoardoris graminearum. The sequence goes on from JASEKS010000250.1 coordinate 140,790, forward strand.
ACTTCGCCCACAGTATGTGGCGAGAAAAGCAGCCTCTTAAGGAAAAGGATACACACTATCCACCACCCACCCTATTGTGTCTATCCACGCCACGCCTCTTTTTCCCTATTATAACTCCCTCTTCCTTCCCCTAAAAACTTTACCCTACAGCAACTTAGATACACTCTTCCCTCCTGTCCACTAAACCACCCACACCACTAATACGCCAAACCATGCTCCACTACCTCCATACACTACGATATCCCTACACCAACCCCCACACTCCCACCTCTATACGCATTCCTATCCTCCACTAAACCCCTAAAACCAAGCCCAAAAACCGTCAAGTCTAAGAACACCATTGCGGTCTTCTCACACAGATCTAGTACGCGCCGAAGACGTGCACCACGCCACCTAGTAAAAGCTCACAAGTGATGACTATGGCTTAAGGACAAGTTACGCAGGTTGTTGGCCTTGGTAGAGAGAGCGAGACAGAGAGAGTGTGGTATCCACGTGCCTAGTAACCGTAGAGGGGGGTGCGCCGAGGACGCACTATCGGAAGTTAGACACATTGCTAGTCTATAACCTGACTATATATGTTAAATTATCCCAACGGAGAAAAGTAGCTAGATTAACGAGCAGCACCGTCTCGCAACACTTCCAAAATGCTCGATTGGGAGAATACACCATGCCGAGAGAAAAGTAGCAAAGGTTACACGGTGTTGCCACACAACACATTAACATGTATATGATTCAGTCCGAGAACGCCTCCGGGTGGCCCCCGAGGAGCAAAAAAAAAAAAAGGCACTATATCCATTCAGGGGCTACTATGCATCCCGCCCGTACATAATCGACAAGAAAAAGGTCCAACCGGTACAATACACCTCCCAATCCCCGAGACTATGCATGTACACTTCGATTAATTCGCCACCATCCACCACGCCCCCGCCAGAATGCCCACCAGCACAATCGTCGTGAGGAAGCCCGCCCCCGCCTTATCGCCCGTCGTAATCTCCGAGAACGTCAAGGGGTCCTGCTGCGTCTCGCTGCCAGCCGCGGGGTCACCCTTGGATGTCCCGCCCGTCTTCTCCGTCACGGGGCCCGACACGTTGGTAATCAGCAGGTTCTGGATGATCTCCATGGCCGCCATCTGCTCGCCGACGCCGAAGCTGCCGTCGTTCTGGCCGTTGGGCTTCCACCAGCGCAGCCCGCACGAGGTGCCGTTGGGACCGGCGCTGCACTGCTTCGCGGCCGCCTGCGCGGACGTCACAATCTTCTTCCACATCAGGTCCCTGGTCCAGGGCGCCGTGATCATGGTGTAGCCCATCCAGCGCGCGAGGTAGGCCTTGAAGGAGCGCTGGTCCGTGTTGCACTTGCCGTTCTTCTCGCACGCAATCTCGAGCATGATGTCGTTCTCGAAGAAGATCTCGCCCATGGTCTTGATCATCTGGGTGATGCGCGTCTTCCAGATGTCGTCCTGGGTCTGGGGGAGGGGCAGCGTTAGTACAATAACAGGGACGCGGGGTTGGGGTATGGCGAGCTTACCGCGTTCCACATGGCTGCTGCGCCCGACATGTGCACGCCCAAGTTGTATGTCCATTGAATCTTATTGATAATGGTACAGTTGGTTTGTTCGTCGCTGCCGTCGTAGAAGTGGAGGTCTTTGTCGAAGAGGCCGACTGCGCTTTCCCAGTCCCAGACCTTGATCGCCCAGTCGCTGTACGTCTTGTTTCCCGTGTACTTGAAGAGGCGCGAGGCAATGTTGAAGTAGCATCCGTTCGAGATTGTGTTTCGGTACGTGAAGCCGTTGTTGAATTCGAAGATTTGCCAGTTCAGGCCGCCGCCACACCTGCCGGTCTTGTTCCAGCGCTCCGTCTGTCTGTTAAATACGGCCTGTGCAAGGGCGAGCCACGACGGGCCCTTGAGGTCACCCGAGGTGGGTAGGTCGGGCAGCTTGTTCTCCGCCGCGGACATGGCGGCCATCCCCCAGAAGGCCTGATCGTCGTTTCCGAGCGACTTGCTCTGGTTGCCGGGCTCGAAGGCGTTGTAGTCGCCGATCTGGTGCTGCATGGCCTGCATTGTGATGTTGTTGTATTGATCGTCGCCCGTGTAGTACCAGTAGTCGATGAAGGCACCGAACATGGCGCCAGCTTCCCACCAGTAGTATGGATCGGGAAGATTGCCCGCCACGTCGCCGGGCCTGTCGCCGGTGTACAGTACGCGCATGCCCTGCGCAGCAATGCCCGCGGCCTTCTTGATGGACTCTGAACAGGTTAAAACGGTCCGCATAGGGCGCCTGGAGGCATACCTGGGTCGTCGACGTTCAGCTCAATGGCGCCTGCACCGGAGAACAGCAGGGCCGAGGCGCTCAAGGCGCTGAGCGCTGTAGAAGTGAACTTCATCGTGTACGGTTACGCGGCCAGCGTCAGGTCGGTTCGATGCGGCGTCTCGGACGTGCAAGCGCAGGCTCCGGCTGTGAAAAAGCTCTGCACAGGGTACCTATGCCCGCTTTGCTCCCGATGTCCCAGATGGTCGTGTGCCGGCACGGTCTATTGAGAGCAAGGTCGAGGTTCAGCGTCTTGTTCGTTGGGCGGCAAGGTGAAACGAGCGACAGGGGCGCGACAAAGACGGCGGGCTTCGCAGTGCGGGAGACGGGTATTAGGAGGAAGTCGCGCGGGGAGTTTCAAGGTCAACGAGCGTAGTGGAGTGGGCGCGCGCGGCGGTGGATATGGTGGATGATGATGGTCAGTTGGGTAGGCTACGCCCCATTTAGCAGCTTCAGGGGACTGGCGGACGTCGGACTTGGAGGATGCACGGCGCCAAGGACGAGGAGCATTCACGCTTCCGAACAATCAAGCTGCAAACCGGTACGGCGCACGCGCAAGACGTCCATGTTCACATGTTCAGGCTCGCTGCGAAGGATATACTCGCTCTTCGATCCTGGCCCCTCTTCATTTGCGTGAAGCCCCCGTGTCGCAGTACGCGTCTCAGCCACCTTCACAGGCTCGGCGCTCAGCGGCCGCGTCTTGGAATAGCAGCACCGGGATGCGTAATCGCCGCTTTGTTGCCACGCAACCCACAGCCTTTGATCCGTGGATGCATGTGTACGGTGCACGTGACGTAGCAGTCGCGCAGTGGCGCAGAACAGCTCGGTGAACGGCAACGGGCAGCTTGCATCAGCAATAACAAAGTCGACTTGCCCGAGTGCATTCACGCGGCCCTCACGCACTTTTGCCCAAACCAGACGCACGTTGCGATCCCCGTCTCCCGGTAGTGTGAAGTTGCAGCTCAGCCTTAGCTGGTTCCAAACGGTCCAAGCACCAGTTGTGTCTCGCCGCCCTCACCCAACCCTTCTTCCGCACACCTCCATCCTCCACATCACCGCACCCGCATCACCACCACCGCTGCCTCGACCGCGCTTCTGAGCACTCCGCCCGTCGCATCCTCCTACTCAGACACAGCGTCGCCTGCCGCCGCCATGGCCGACCGCGAGCAACCCTACGACCCGTACATTCCCGCCGGCGGCAACGCCCAGGCCGGCGCCCAAGGCCAGAGCGGGAACCACCGCACCGCGGCCCTGCAAGCGGTACGTCGTCGTCGCACATTCCGTCGATGCGCAGCGTCGTAGTCCTGCCCTGGCGACGACTGCGAGGTCCGGCCATGGGAATCCGAGCTCAAGCTTATAACATCGAGCACGCCCGGCAAGCGCAACACTAGTGCTAGGCGCGACGCCTTGTGCGCTCGTTCTTTGGCTTGCGTTCTATCGCATGACTCTCGCAAGCGTCCACGGCTACCCCTTACTATGTGCTAGGAACAAACATGGGCGCTGACATCATTTTGCGATAGGAAATCGACAGCACCGTCGGCATCATGCGCGACAACATCAACAAGGTCTCGGAGCGAGGCACCCGTCTAGATTCGCTGCAGGACAAGACCGACAACCTCGCGACATCTGCCCAAGGCTTCCGAAGGGGCGCGAACCGCGTGCGCAAGCAGATGTGGTGGAAGGACATGAAGATGCGCATGTGCCTCATCGTGGGCATCATCATCTTGCTCATCGTCATCATTGTCCCGTCTGGTAAGACTTACGCATCCAAATTTGCCACGGGGCATCGCTGACAAGGAGTAGTCGTCACAGCGAAAAATCACTAGATACACATACCCCCCGCCTACATAATAATACGAGGAGGAGAGAGAGAGAGCAGGGTCGCCCGAAGCAATGCCGATACGACCAGGCTTGCGCTGGTGGACAACGACATGGTTTGTAAGTTTACGGGTACGGCGAATTGGGAGCGACGGGATGACTTCTTTACTTGTCTTTCTCTGCATGCGGACCATGGGCCTGCAGGGGGATACAAGTTCTATTGTTCTGCGATACCTGGAGAGGAGCTCTGAGCATGGCCGGTAGACGATATCAATGGAGCTTCCACGGTGCTGTTTTCAATCTATGGAATTACATCGGTCCGCGAGTGTCACCCGATCGTGTCGTCCCTGTCCAGCTGGCTGTGATGGATCAAGTTGAACATCTTGTTAATACGAACTCGTGCAAGGTGCATATCCGAGGTACAAAGGCGGGTTGCTGGAGACCATGAATCAGCGATGCTGTGTTCTCACGAACAGGTTATTTTGTAATAGTTTAATCTACCTTGGAGTGACAACCGGTGTTTAAAGATCCCCAGGAAACAACCAAGGCTACTGGTACTTGCAAAGCACATCGTAAGAATCAGGCCAGGTAAACGATGTCGCCTGCGGTGTTTTCAAGCAGGGAATTTTCGGCTGCACCCCAGCCCAATCACCTTGGGCCCCGGCCGCTGTGGCGCCACTTTCGTTGCGGGGAGCAGTTCGCAGCGGAGCGTTATCGGCGGTCAGCGAATTTTTTGGCCCAGCTGCTCATGTCCGGCTTCATCTAATCTCCACGCTCTTTCACGCTTCCTCGCCAATCCGCCCTCTCCGCCCCGGCGCCGTCCTCCGAGAGCTGTGCAGAAGCCGCGCCAGCGAGAAACATCGGTCACAATGCAGGGCGTCGTGCGTTCGGGTGCTCGTCTGGCAGCACGCTCGTCGCGCCGAGTCACGGCAGCGTGTGGAGCTTCACGCACCCTGCAGACGGCCCTCGTCGCGACCGCCCGCCCGTACACGTCCTCGGCCGACAGTCGCGATGCCACGTCCATGCGCTCTGCCTTTCTGAGCCTGCTCGGCAGCGTCAGCTCGCGCAGGGAGATCGACCAGTACCTCGCCCAGTTCCGCTCCGTGTCGTCGCAGCAATTCGCCGTGGTCAAGGTCGGAGGAGCCATTCTCACCGACCACATCGACACGCTATGTCTGGCGTTGCAGCATCTGTACGCCATGGGGCTGTACCCCATCATCGTGCACGGCGCGGGGCCCCAGATGAACAAGCTCCTCCTGGACGCAGGCGTCGAGCCCGAGTTCATTGACGGAATACGAGTCACGGACAAGAAGACGCTGGGCATTGCGCGCAAGCTCTTCCTCGAGGCCAACATGGACCTGGTGCTGAAGCTCAGGCAGGACTGGGGCATTCCTGCGCGGCCCATCACCGCCGGCGTGCTCGAGGCGGACTACTTGGACAAGGACAAGTGGAAGTACGTGGGCGACATCACCAACGTCAACTCCAGGCCCATCATAGACGCATTGAAGGCCAAGGAGCTGCCCATTCTGTGCTCCATGGCTGAGACGGTGGACGGCCAGATCTTGAACGTCAACGCCGACGTGGTAGCAGGAGCCTTGGCGCGGTCGCTGGAGCCACTGAAGATTGTCTACCTTTCCGAGAAGGGAGGCCTGTTCAACGGCGAGACGGGAAAGCTCATCTCGACCATCAACCTGGACGAGGAGTACGACTCGCTCATGAAGCAGCCGTGGGTCAAGTACGGCACCAAGCTGAAGATTGTGGAAGTCAAGAAGCTCTTGGATGATTTGCCCAAGACCTCCAGCGTTGCCATCATCCACCCTCAATATCTCGAAAAGGAGCTGTTCACACACACCGGAGGTGGTACGCTCATCCGGAAGGGTGAGATCATCCAGACCGCAACCAAGTTTGAGGACTTTGAGGATGTTGCGACGCTTAGGGAAGCATTGCTCAGAGACCGGGAGGGCATGGACTCGGGGGATGTCATCGATCGATACTTGAACAACCTCAAGAACAGGCCATTCGAGGCTTTTTTCGACGACGCAATGGGCGCTGTGGCTATCGTATATCCCCCGGAAAACGAAACTGATTTCGCCCGACTATCCACCTTCACCACGACCAAAGACGCGTTTTTGACCAATGTCGCAGACAACATATGGGAACGTATGAAGAAGAAGTATCCCAAGATGTACTGGACGGTGGAAACTCAGGACGAGAACCTTGGCTGGTTCAAGGAGAAGGCGGACGGAACGCTGCGTCGGGACAAGGAGATATTCTGCTTCTGGGGCTCAGCCGATGCGAATGAGGTGGTCAAGCTGATGAGCGAGTTCTCACAGCACGGCAGAGCTATGTTTGGAGACCACAACCTGGAGACACAGTTGCGGAGGGCGGCCGACTATGCGGCTAGCCTGAAGCACGGTCAACAAGCCCGAGCATACTCCACGATGGCGTCCAGGGCACGTTCTATGGGTCGATCGGCTAGGCCGACATTGCGGTCATCACATGTGCTTCCTTGTTCTCGTGGATTCTCTACAAGCGCACCGCAATGCATCGAAAGTACCAACCCCAATCCACCTTATGGAATCAAGTTCAAGAGCAGGGATTGGCCGGCAAAGGTTGCTCTGATTGGTGCTCGAGGCTACACTGGACAAGCCCTCATCGAGCTCCTCAACCGACACCCCAACATGGATCTGCGACATGTCTCCTCCCGTGAGCTTGCCGGTAAGAAGCTCGAGGGCTACACCAAGCGCGACATCACCTACGAGAACCTCTCCCCCGAAGACGTCAAGAAGATGGCCGAGAAGGGCGCGATCGACTGCTGGGTCATGGCCCTGCCCAACGGCGTCTGCAAGCCCTTCGTCGACGCCATCAACGAGTCCGGAAAGGACGATGCCGTCATCGTAGACCTCAGCGCAGACTACCGCTTCGACGCTTCGTGGGCCTACGGCCTCCCCGAGCTCGTCGACCGCCGCAAAATCTCCGATGCGAAGCGGATAGCAAACCCGGGCTGCTACGCGACGGCCGCCCAGCTCGGCATCGCGCCCCTGCTCGACTTCATCGGCGGCCAGCCCACCGTCTTCGGCGTCTCCGGCTACTCGGGCGCCGGGACCAAGCCCAGCCCCAAGAACGACGTCCAGCTCCTCGAGAACAACCTCATCCCTTACAGCCTAACCGACCACATCCACGAGAAGGAGATCTCGGCCCAGCTCGGCAAGGACATTGCCTTCATCCCGCACGTCGCCGTGTGGTTCCAGGGCATCCACGTAAGTCTCGTACCTATCCCCAGCCCTCCGCACACCCACATTACATCACCCTTGTCCTGATACTGACATGCATTTTCCCAAGCACACCATCTCCATCCCGCTCAACCGCACCATGACGTCCCGCGACATCCGCAACCTCTACCAGGACCGCTACGCAGGCGAGAAGCTCGTCAAGGTCGTGGGCGAGTCCCCCCTCGTGCGCAACATTAGCGGCAAGCACGGCGTCGAGATTGGCGGCTTCGCGGTGCATAGTTCGGGCCGGCGCGTCGTGGTCAACGCGACGATTGATAATTTGCTAAAGGGCGCGGCGACGCAGTGTTTGCAGAATATGAATTTGGCGCTGGGGTATGGTGAGTATGAGGGGATTCCTTATTGAGGAGGTGGGCGGCGTGCGTGGTTGGGGGGGAAGAGGGGAGGGGGGGATAGATGGGCGTCTGTTTGATGCGGCTCTGTGGGTGTAGGTGTGTGCGTGCGGTTATTTGTATATATGCGGGATGGGAAGTGATTGTGTGCGTGGTGTTGTTGTAGGGATAGGGCTAGGTAGGCGTTTGGCGGGTTTTTGGTAGTAAATCGAATCGAATCGAATCGATCGGTTGGGTTGGGTTGAGGGAGTCGTGGCTTTTTCCGGGTGATGTGCAGAGCTTCGAGGGGTACGTACGTATGTACGTGGGAGACGGGGCGGATAGAATTTCTGGCGGTACGAGCGATTGAGACGGAAGGGCACGTATTGCGGGAGGACTGGGTTCTATGGGCACGGCGGTCTTGATGCGCGCTTTTTTGGGGGGATCGCCTAGTGCGCGGGAAGATGGGGGGGTGTCGTCTGGCGGGGAGGTCATTTATTGCGGTGGTTTGTTCAGGAGTGTCACTCATGTAAGCATAGTTAGGTTACAGAGCGGGTACGTAGGTAGTATAGTATATTTTCTACGTTTTTAGAACTACTCCTAAGCACAAATATAAAAGGCTTATTTATTCTTTTATATTTTATCCTGTCTACTAATAGTCTGTAAATTAATAATATTTTTATAAATTCATTATATAATTTAAAGTAATATTTTTTTATCTAGTTTTATATAAGCTTTTATAGTATTTATTAATCTTTATACTAAAATAATAATACTATAAAAATCTACTAAATTAAGTTATATATATATATCCGACGTATCTAGACTTATAAAATAAAATAAAAATTATTACTTACTATTTTTTGTACTAATACTGCGTATAAGTAAATAAAAAGAATATTTACTATTTACTTAACAATACCTACTATAAAAAAATAAGTATACTTATTATAAACGCGTATTGGTAGACCCTAGGACTATTTCTTAATTATTTTTTTAATTTAGATTTTATAAGTATACTAATAAAAATTTTTTTTTTAGTCTAAACTTAGAATTATATAGAGAGGTAATATAAAAAAAAGTATACGCTATAGCTATAACTTTATTAACTAAAATAAAAATATTTTTTACTATTTTTATACACACTTAGTTTTTTAACTATATCTAGAAAAATAACTTTTTTTAGCCTATACCTTTTTTAGACTAGTGTCTTAACGCTACACTTTACCTTTTTTATATAATAAAAAAAAGTAAATTAAAAAAAATATCTTTTTTAAAATAATATAACTTCTTTATTACTAATCTAAAAAATACGAAAAAAATAGTATTTTAAAGAAAAAGACTAGTAAATTTTATATACCCTATTAGGGACTAAGTAGTAAAGAGTTTAGTAGTAAAAAAAAAATAATAAATATAAAAATTTTTTTAGAACTCTACTTTAGGCTATTATAACTTTTTTTAAAGTATAAAATTGGTTTATGTTTATATATATAATAATAGTATATATAATAAATAAGTATATTAAATATTTTTATATATTTATATAATATTTATATAATTATATATAAAAGTTACTTTTTTAACTTTCTAATAATAAACTAGCAAATAATAAATTACTAGTATTTAGTATAGTAGTCTTTAATTTCTATAATTACCTTATAACGATTAGAAAAAGATAAAATATAGTTAGTAATAACTTTTTATAGTATTTTATTTTACTTCTCTATAATAGCTCTTTTAAAGATCTCTATACTTTTTAAACTTAAACCTACCCCTATATTAGCCCCTTTATTTTTATTTAAATTATTTATTAATAGTCCATATTATTTTCTATAGAAGCTAAATTAGGGCTATAAAGAGAGTAAAAAAAAAATATAATTTTATTATTTTTAAACTAGTTTAAAACGTCCGTTTTTGTTACGGAGGCTTAAAAAAGTAGGTATTAAATATTAATATTTAATAAGAATCTACGTATAGAGAGCTAACTAGGTGCTCTAGAGCGTAAGGTAAGGGTATATACTAAGACGCTAGCGTAGGCTAGCGCGGGCGTACCTGTCTTAGCGCTTATATTTAAGTAAAAGCGCGTTTACCTATAATACTATTCTTCCCTCTAAAAAGCTTCGTCTCTAAAGCTTTGTAATTAATTCTATATTTTTAACTTTTATATAGTAGGGCGGAGTTAGATACTTATAAGAGTAAAATATTTCTATTAGAGTAGTAAAACGCGCAACTATTTAGATAGTAAGTTATAAAACTATTTTTATTATAATTTAATTATTAAAATTACGAGTATAATAGATAAGTATAGCTCTTTTTATTTACTGCCTATACCTTTAAGAGAGTTCTTTATACTAAACTATATCGTTCTTATAATCCTATCGTGCTACTTATCTACTAGTTATACTTTTATTATTTATTATTAGTTAATTATTTATTTATTATAAGCTAGATAATAGCTATTCATATATCGTAAGCCTTTAGGAAGAATATACTTAATTATTAAAGTATTTATAGATAACGCTAGTAATATTTTATAAAATATTTTTAACAGCCTATAATATTAAAGTAAAGTTACTAGTTAGGGTTATTAAAATTTTTTTATTTAATAAGAAACTTTAGTAAGTCTTTACGACTAGTATTAAGATTAATTATATATTTATTAATCTTATAATTAAGTATTACTTTAATATTATAAACTAGTAGATTTTTTTTTATAGTAACCGGCCTTTATAGTTCTTACTACTACTTTAGTAATAATATTATATTTTATAGGTAGAGTAATTATAAATAAAACTATAAGTAAACGTTTTTAAGCGTAGCGTAACTAGCAAAGTTAAGTTTAAAAGTTTAACCTATACTACAGCAGTTATTTAGTTAGCTATTATAAATATTTATAATCTTAAATAGTTTAAAATTTTTATTTTTTAGTTTTTTAGAGTAACGTATACAAATATTATATATATTAAATATAATTTAATTACCTACGTAAATCTCTAGAACTAGTAATTATTAGTTATTAGTATATTTTTTTATTTTTATTTATACCTACGTTAGTGCTAGGCGTAGTTATTATTTTATATAGTTTATATATATAAGAAGTCTATTTATAGCTTACGTATTATAAGTTACCTTTTATTCTTTTAGTAGTATACTAGAAGGTTTAGTACCTATATATAGTAAATATTTTTTTATAGCTTTAAACAGCGTTATATTTATTAATATAATACTACTATTTATTTTAAATTCTATAATAGGTAATAACTCTACCTAGTTATTTTACTTATAATTAATAAAATAGTATAAATAAACTTTTAACGCTTAATTAGTAATTTTTATTTATCTATTTATCTTTAGGTAGAAGGCTATAGATAACTTTAGTATTATACTAACTCTTTTATATAGTTATTTTTAAAACTAAAACGTAAATTACGTGCTATAATTAGTTATAAACTTTAATAGGTATCCCTTCTTACACTAGATATATTTAATAAAAGCTTAAATATAAGCTTTAGCGTTAAAGGACGTTAAAGGTATAAATCTCTTCTTTTTAAATAGTTAGTTAACTAAAATTATAATATATTTATAATTGCGACTGTTACAATAACTTCTAAGTAGTAATATAATAAAATTAATAAATACGCTTATCTAATATATATTTAGTATAGATAGAGAGTATAGTAAGCTATACTTATTTTTATATTTTAATTTTACCCTAGTATAGGTAAAATAGTTATATACGTATTACGCGACACTATTTATATAATATAGCTAATAATAATATTATAATAATTACGTATATATTTTATACTTACTATTATATTTAATAGTATAATTATTATAATATAGCCGTATAAGGCGTATTTAGAGTTTATTATTATAGGGTATAAGAACCTTACTATTAATGTATAATAAGTTATTGTCTAGGCGATAATCTTATAATTTAATATAAATATTAAGATTATAATAAAACTAGTAGGGTATATAATATACGCCGCTCTTTATAATATTAATTATAGTTTTAATAACGTTATCGTAGAGACTAGCTATTTTAAATAGCTTTAATAGGTTTATATTATTAGCGTCCTTATAACTATTATAAAGTTTTAAAGTAGCGTTTTTATTTTAACTATTAGAAATAAATAACTCTTCGCTAATTTTATAGACCTATTAAAATAAGCTTATAGTGTCTAATTTTATTATATCTATTAGAATTTTAGCTAAGTATATAGCGTATTAGAAACTACTATTATACGCGACGTATACAGGTAGTTTAAATTATTTAAAAGGTAGTAGTATTTATTATTAGTATTATATTTAGTTATCGTGTACGTTAGCGGGGATATTTTTAATTTATTATATTAATATATTAGGCTTTATACCTTTTTTACTAGGCCTATATTTAATTATAAAGTTAAATTCTAATAGGATCTTAGTCTATTAAGCCTATTAGTAATTTAATTATTTAGTTATTATAAAGTATTCTAAAGCTTTATAATTAAAAAATACTTTTACGGGGTTAAGCGTACTAGTAAACTTAAATTACTACTCTTTAAAAGTATAGATAATTATTATAAGCTTTTTATTATAAATAGGATAGTTAAGCTTTATTAGTTTTATTTTTATTAAAAAGAAAGTAATAGGCTATAGGATATTATTTTTATACTAAAAGAGTATACCGGTAATAACCTAATTAAATATATTAATCTCTATAATTATATACGCGTTAGGGTTAAAGTAAATAAGTATTAGGACGTTAATAAAGGCGCGTTTAAGCTACTTAAAAGTCTTTTTAGTAGTTAGCGTTAATATAATTTTTTTTATAGCGCTATTATGCGTTAGCTTAATTAGTAGTCTTATAACTTAAGAAAAGCAGTATATAAATTATTAGTAAAAGTTTATAAACCTAATAAATACTTAGACGTTTTTAACTATTTTAGGTTACTACTACTCTATAATAGCTTTAATTTTAGCTAGGTCTATTTTTAGTCTATTTACTAATAGAATTATACTAAAGTAGCTAACGCATTAAATAGAGAATTTATATTTTTTAATATTAAGGTATAGGCCAGCTTTATAAAGCCTGTATAATACCTTAAAATAGTATTATTTATAATCTTCCTTATTTTTACTAAAGATAATAACGTTATTAAAGTAAATTAAATAAAAGTTATCTAAGTATTTGCGTAGTAGTTAATTAATATATTACTAAAAAATACTTAGAGTATTATATAGTTTAAAGAGTATAATTACGTATTTAAATAGACCAAATCGCGTAAGGAAAGTAGTTTTATATTTATTATTTTTTTTAATTTAGATCTTATTAAATACTGTAATAATATTAAACTTAGAGAAAATATACGTCTTATTTATATAGGTAAATATTTTCTTTAACTTTAGTAGGGCGTTGCAATCTTTAATTATAATTTTATTAAAGTAGTAATAATTAATATATATATAAATACCTCCTCTAGGCTTCTTAATAACTAATAGTAGGGCGGTAAATAGAAAGTTATTTTTATAAATATATTTTTTTACTATTTTAGTCTATATATAGGCCTTAATTATTTTAGTTTTTTTATATAATACTCTAAAATAGTATTACGTAGTTAGTTAGCTATCTTTTTTAAAATATATTTTATAATTAACACCCGGTTATTAGGGCGGCAGTTTAACTACTTCTTTAAAATTCTAAAGGTTAGTAATATAATAAAATTATTTTAGTAGTCTTTATTTAATTTTATTAATTATAGGCAGCGGCCTATCTAGTTTTAAATAAAACTTATTAAAGTTAGCTTAAGTAGCTGCGGCGGTGATATATTCAGTTCTTATAAAAGTTATATAAGTATATTAAACGTTGTCTACGTTATCGCTTATTTTAAGATATATCTAGTCTTTTAGTATTATCTAGATAATAAAGTTTAAGTCGCGGCAGACTATCTTTATAGTAGCTTTAACTAAAATAATTACTATATTAACGCTACTTTTATTTTTTAGCTTAATTATTTTAGCGTAACTATTACCGTATTAGTTATATATTACTTTAATAAATAGGGACTAGTATAAATAGTTATTATAGTAATAGTTTAACTTAAATACTATTATTTTTTTACTTTACTTATATAAGGGGTTGTAAATCTTAAGCTATAGTTATTTAATTATTACGTTATAACTAATAATATCTATAATCTAGTACTAGTTTTTATTAATATATCCTCTAATTACTATACGTATCTTAGCTATTTATATTATTTTACTTATAATATTACTATTAGTAAGTTTTAAGATAATAGAGCTTTACGCTATAATTATCTAAAGCTTATAAATATATATAAAATTAGTACTAATAATTTATCTAATATAGCTACTATTTAAAAAAACGCATATAGTAACTAATATTCTATTAGGTATATTAACTTTTACTTTTAGTTTTATCTAAGCGTTATAGGGTAGCTTATCTAGTAAATTTTTATTATAGTTAGGTAAATAATCTATTATACTATATACTATAGTAGTAGTAAGTTATTTTTTTTATAAACTATAAGCCGTATAGTAAATATTACTTAATAAGGTAAAAGATAGTTATAGACTTAATTAACTTACTAGTATATATTACTTTGCTATAAAATAATACTAGAGGATATTAAAAATCTTTTTCTTATATATAGACAAGGGTCTCTAAAAACGACTATTTTTAAAAACTACGCTTTTTTTTAATACTTAATATTATAGTCGCTATCGTAAGTATTATTAGTATTAGTATTTTAAATATTTATTACTTAAAACTATTTAGCTGGCACTAGGGCTATAAAGCCCTTTTTATAAAAGTTAGGCTAATTTTAATTTAGTATATAGCTAGGCCTTAAATAATAAATATATACTATCTTAGCTTAGACTACGCAGAACTTTTTTAATAAGTAATAATTTAGGTTAAAGGTAAAGTTATATTAGTTATTAAAATTAGGCCTTTTACTAGCAAAAGCGCTAGCCTGCGTAAATTTTTTATTATTCTTATTATTTTTACTATTCTTTTTTTTAGGCTTTTTATAAATAACGTTTTTAAAAGTCTTATATTAGGACAGTTACTAAATAAATTATATTTAAATTTTATTTACTAGGACTGCGCTTATCGCAGTAGCTTTTAAACGTAAATTAAAATTAGTTATAGTTTTAAACTTTATTAAAGCGGGTTTTAAATATATTTATATTACCTTATCTTTAAAACGCGCTAACTATTTACTAAAAAATTTATTATTACGTTATTATAGCTTACTAGAGTTAAATTTTATAAGCGTAGTAAATTACTAATTAATTAAACTAAATATTTTTTATAAATTGTTATATAGTTCTTATATACTTTAATATAAATTATCTAACGTTGTAATAGTGCAGTTATAAATATAAATAAGTATATAATTTTTATACGCTTAATAAAGGTATTTAATTTTAGACTATTTATTAGAAAAGAGTTTATATAATTACCGGAACTTTATCTCTATATTTTTAATTTATATATTTAGATTCTTATTAGTAGCGTTACTAAATTTATTAATATTTTTTTATTTATTATTTAAATAACGCTCCCTTTTAAAAGTAGTAGTATTAACTATTAACGCTAGCGTACTACCGCGTTATTATTAATTCTTATAAAATATAGAGTAAACTTTATTAGATAATATTAACTTTACGTTATTATAATAAAAAAAATTATTAAAACTGCTAGAGCTGTCGCTATTATTATTATTAAATAGGTCTAAGAATATAAAATTTTATAATAACTTATATAGTACTATTTTCTAGTTCTTACTCTTACTATTCTTTTTATACTTTTTATTTTTTTTAGAGGATTTATCGTTAGCTATAATATTATAGAAAGCTTTTACTAACGTTTTTAAATATTTTAGTTTATTTTATAGTTTACGCGCTTCTTAAATTACTATAGTAGAGTATTACTTATATTTATTACTATACTAAATTATCTTACTAAAAGTCTTATTAGCAGTTAGTTAACGCTGCTATTTAGTATTTAACTTCTTTTATAAGGTATACGCGTTATTCCTTACACTATTACGCTCTTAATAAATATAAGTAATTAATTAAGAGGCGCTATTAAGGTTTTATTTTTATTATTAAATCTACAGCTCTAGTCGCACTATATTTATTTTAGTAGTATATTATAGTTTTTATACCTTTACTTTTAACTACTTTACTAGTTTAATTATTTATTTAACTATATTTAGATTACCGCGTTATATACTCTAATAGTAAAAGTATTTTAAAATAGTAATAAACTAATCTTTTAGGTATTTTACTACGCTTATTTAAAGATTATTAGTAAAAAAAATAGTAGTAATAATATACTTATTTATAAGTTATCTATTAGGTAGGGTGCGTACTAAAATAAGGTATTTATACTTAAATTTTTTTTTAGAGTACTCTTTATTAGTCGTAATAGCCGTTTTAATAAATAATAAAACGTTAGCTTCTATAGCCTTAGCTTACTTAATAGATACTTTATAGTTAATTATAAAGCTATACTATAATTACTAATCTATTATAGGTTAACTAGTAATAGTTATTACGTTAAAATTTTTATTATTATTACTAATATTTAGTAAAATAGGATAAGAGATACTAAAATTATTTTTATAGTAATTACTCTTTAAGGGTCCTTTACTAGTGTTTACTATTAGGTTCTTTTTAATCTTTTTAGTAAGAGGGCTATTTATAAACTATTTACTAAAGTTATAAAAAGCGCTTAGTAATTTAGTAATTATATTCTTAGAGGGCTTACTAATCTTAAACTTAAAAGTAACTTTTTTTTATTATACTAGGCGATTATAGTAGTAATAGTAGAGGTAACTTATTTAACTAATTATATAATATATTATTAGCTAGCGTATACTAGATTAATCTCTAAATATTATACTTTTTAGTAATACTATTACTAACCGGTCTTTAGGCGGTACTATTACTAGCTAATTTATAAATAGCGCTATTACTAGCTAATTTATAGGCAGCGCTATTACTAGTTAGTTTTTAGGTAATAGTATTATTACTAGCCTATTTAGGTAAAATTTTTATATAAAATTTTACTATCTTATCTGTACTAATAGGCGTTTTATATAGTATAGAGAATTAGTCCACTACAGCTATATAATTAGTAAAATATAAATTATTAAAATCTAGCGCTTATATAGTTTATTATAGAGCGTTATTTTATAAGCGTTTTATTTATAGGCGTAGAGGGACACGTAGATTATATTATAAAAACTTAAAAAAGTAAATATTAAATATTAATATTTAATAAAAATCTATATATAGAGAGCTAACTAGGTGCTCTAGGGCGTAAAGTAAGAGTATATACTAAGACGCTAGCGTAGACTAGTATAGGCGTACCTATCTTAGCGCTTATACTTAAGCGAGGGCGCGTTTACCTATAATAGTTTTTTTATAAATAGGGAGGTTATTTTATTAAAATTACTAACCTAAATTAATATTAATACAAAGGTTATTATTATAATATAATATAATATAATATAATATAATATAATATAATATAATATAATATAATATAATATAATATAATATAATATAATATAATATAATATAATATAATATAATATAATATAATATAA